>PJAB01001285.1:0-15710 GCA_002887195.1 Chrysochromulina parva
GCGTCGCCCATCCCCCCCTCACCCACGGTCCACCGTTCCCTCCAACCGGCCCTCTACCCTCTGCCGGATCCGTTTGAGGTGTCAGCTCTCTCTATGTCACCATCCCCTACCTACCGCCCGCCACTGGCGCGTCGTCCTGAGCAGCTCGCACCACCCTCGCGTCGTCCCGAGCAGCTCGCTCCAGCCCTGCCCCCCAAGGGGGGTGACAAGGGGGGTGACAAGGGGGGTGACAAGCGAGGCACCGCCACACCCACGTACCGGGGGTTTCGTCGCTCAACGGCCGCCGCTGCCTTATTGGCCGCGGCAGAGGAGGAGGAGGAGGAGGAGGAGCCCTGGCTTGTCTTGGCCGCCGCAGCGAAAAAGGGGGAGCGGCAGCCTTCACAGCAGCCTTCACAGCAGCCTTCACAGCAAGCCAACGGGCCAGAGGAGGTCGCGGGGGTCGCAGCTCCGCTCGAGATTATGATCTCCGAGATGATGCTCCTGGGTCTGCAGGAGGAGCAGCAGGAGGCTCTGGAGCTCAGCGAGGCGGCACGCGAGGAGGAGCGCCTGCTCAACCTGCTTGCCGGCGGCCACCTCTGAGTCTGCGAGCTGCGTGGCGCGGTGGCGCGTACTGGAACGTCGTAGGAGATACAGGAACGTCGTAGTTGAGAGCAGTTCTTCAGACAAAAATCGCTGGCATAAGTCCTATTTTGGGGATTTTCTCTACTTGACGTCACGCTGTGATGCGTCACTATCATTCCTATTTTTGGAGGTTTGGAGTTTTCTTCGACGGATCTCTCGCAATTCTTCGACTCTCGCAAGAATTTCACGGATCTCTTGCAAGAAATCTGCCGACGTCCCTCTCGGAGACGCTCGACCCAACCCAGGGTCTAGATCCGAGACCCTGGGTCCAAGGTTGCCGGTGGCCGCTGCGGCAGCCTACGAACCTGTAACGTATACATGATGCGCCGCGCCGGAGTGACGGACCTCACGCTGCCAAAAGACCTCATCTGGACGGTGCCCGTCACTCCTCTCGAGGAGCAGTTGCCGCCGCCAACAAGGGCACCTCCGCAACCCATTGCAATCCTCAAGTGCGCATACCGCGCACGCGCCTCGTATCGAATCCGTCAGCGGCCCCAGTGCCTGACACGCGTGGTCTGGATGTGCGCAGTCGCGTGATCGTCAGCAACCACGCGGCAAAGGCGGCGTTGCGCGAACGCCGAGGCGAACATGGGGCCGCTCATCGTGTAGTGTCGCACGTGTCCTCGGCTCCGCCGGAGCTCCGCGTGATGATGTCGATCCCGACCATCTTCAATCCGCACTTGAACGGCATGGAGCCCATTCCCGACTTCCTTCCCCGCCCAAACGAGACGGTCGGCTTCAAGTGCGCTCCTCGCCTGCCTCACCCTGATTGCCCGATGCACCGCGCAAACTACCTCGCAACGATGCCCGCGCTCCCTCTCCCCCCCGCCCTGTCTCGACGCCACGTGGCTTCGTCCCGTCTGCTTGCCGCCACCCTTATGAACTCGCAGCTACAAGGTCGACGGGGTCCTCGGCTCGGGATCCTTCGCCACCGTCTTCCGCGCCGTGCACGACGGCGCCCAGAACCGGCCCGTAGCACTCAAGTGCCTAAAGAACGCAAAGGAGACGGTGGATGCCGGGCTGGGCGAGGCCCGGGTTCAATCTATGATCCGGCTGCATGACCCACTCGGCCGCCGGCACATTGTGCGGCTGCTCGACTGCTTCTACTACCGCGAGCACCTCTTTCTCGTGTACGAGCGCCTCAACGCGTCCATCTTGACGCACTACATGCACCTCGAGACACTTGGCCCGCGCGCGCGCGCTGAGTACTGGCACGCGGGCTCGATCGGGGCTCTCACCATCCAGATGCTTGATGCGCTCGCCTTCCTCGCCTGCCTCGGCATCACGCACTGCGACGTCAAGACGACCAACATCTGCATCGTCAACGCGGAGCGTCGCATCTTCAAGCTCATCGACTTTGGCTCGGTCGTCCTCACGCACGACGCCCACATGTCCTACCTGCAGGTGAGTGCCACTACTAGTGCCCCCCGATTCCCCCCGACAGCCTTGGCCTGGTGGGCCTCAAGTGTACGGCGCCCACCATGGCGCCCATCCACCCCTACCCTGGCGCCCACCGAGGGGCGCCCATCCACCCCCTACCCTGCGCCCACCATGGCGCCCATCCACCCCCTTCCCTGCAGAGCCGCTGGTACCGCGCGCCCGAGGTGATCCTCGGCCTCAACTGGACGCCCAAGATCGACGTGTGGTCCCTCGGCTGCGTGGCCATCGAAGCCGCGCTCGGCTTCTTGCCCTTCCAGTTCGCGTCGACGGAGCTCGTCCTCGCGGCCCACCATGCTACCCGCGGGCCCTTCCCGCCATGGATGATGGAAGGGCCACTCGGATCCATCTACTTCTCCGGCTCCGGCTGCGTGTACGAGGTCGACCCCAGCGCCGCCGCCCCGGGCGCCTACCTGCTGCGCGCCGAGCCCAACACGACGCTGCCCGAGCTCCTCGCCCAACAGCTCGATCCCGCCATATTCGGCGACGTGCTCTCCTTCAGTCACTTCGCCGAGACGCTTCTGACCCTCGACCCCGACGTACGCCCTACTGCGGCTGAGGCGCTGCAGCACCCGTGGATGGCCTCGTATGGTCTTCCCCCGATCGATCCCCCGATCGTGCCCGCAACGCCCACGTCGTCGGACGAGGTCCCTCTGACGGCGAGATAGCAGCGAGATACCCGACGGCAACCGAGATCTGGAGCCTTACGGAGTAGGCTGCAGGGTGATAAAGTTAGTGACACAGCGCGCGGCGCACGCGCACTCTTCGAATTAGGGTTTGGGTCAGCGCTAGGGTTAGGTTGGAGAACCTGGGGATCTCGGTCGTGTCCGTTAGGCTTTGGTAGCATCCGATCTGCTTTGGATTCGATGGCTCGCGGCACCGCCCCTTGGCGCCTTCGCGGGGACCCGTCCCGAGACCCTGTGCCCCATCAGCATAGGCATACGATACCCAGGAGTACTCGGAGCGAACAGCACTGGAGAACCGAACTGCACATCACGTTTTCACGATCACTCTAGTCCCTACATCCTCTACTTCTTTGGAACTGTCATCTACGGCAATGCATGCAACCTCGCGTAAGCATGGCCAGACTCCCCTCGTCAAGACCTATGGCCGGACTCCCCTCTTCAAGACTGCCTCGCCTCGTCATAGCCAAGCGTGGGCAACCCCCTTCCAGTCGCCAGGCACAGGACGACGTAGAGGAGCAATCCAGGCGGGCCAATGCCGTTGCACAGAAGCAGCGCCGACCACGTAAAGGGCGTCTCGCGCTCAAGACTATCGAGCCAGATCGCGCGCCCCACAAAGAGGTCCCAGATGAGCACGTGCGGCCACTCCTCGGCAACAAAGTCACGGACCGCAAATAGGCGCTCCATGCCTTCCAGCTGGTTCTTCGCCGGATCGAAGACGTCGGCGAAGATGGCAATGGGCTCCGTGCCGCCGGGCGCCGAGGCTGCCGTTATCACGACGGCGAGGTGCACCAGGGAGAGCGCGAGGATGGGGCCGATGGAGCCCATGACAGAGCGCGTCAGTGTTGAGCGAGGAGCGGCCACGATCAGAAGCCACAGGAATTGAGGCGCAAAGGTGTCGATGGAGACGCACGTGTCGATGAGCTCAGGGCCCGTGAGCATCGTGGGCACACACGCTCGCGAAGCGACCGCGGCCATGGGCGGCGGCCGAAGCATCGGCACGAGATGCAGCATCTTTTCCCTTCACAGGCGTGTGATCTGCACGTGTGAACGACGTGGCGCTCGAAACAAACGAGAGACGCGCATTGTCTAGACTCGACGCAACGCTTTAGAGAACTGTCTCGCACTTTCAACCCAGACGAGTCACAAGGCGAGACTGTGGCAGTATCGAGGTTGTGATGGTGGCGTGGTTGAGGGCGTAGGTCCGGAGGGCGGCCTTGACGGAGGGCGTAGCTCCAGTAGAGGCTGAGTGTGGCCTTGATGAAGCGCCGTTATGGGCGCCACCACCAGTCATCTGGGCTCCGGCAGGCATCAGCTTGGGCACAGACTGGTGCTGCGGCTCTGACTTTAGCCGTGCGCGGGGCTGACCCGTGTGAATGGACCCCAGGCTGTGGTTGATGGTCGTGCCGGCCCTGGGGTTCGTCACCCGGCTCGGGTGCGGGGGTTGGCGGGGGGGGCTCTGGGTAAAGCTCTGGGTCTCACTCGGGGACCACCGAATCAGGTGCGACGGTGCACTCGAAGGCAGCGTGCTACCTGCCGTCACGAGGGCATGGGCGCGCGACACATAGGACAATGGCGAGGGGAGGAGCGCTCGGGACGGCGCTGGAGCGCGGTTCGTCAACGACAACGTCCATGGCGCCCCGTCGGACAAGGGGCGGGCCCCACTCACTGCCCCACTCCCCCTGCTGCAGGGCCGCAAGCTAAGCCGCAAGCTGGAGGGCATGAAGTCGGGCATGACGATATGCATGGCGGCAGGTGAGGCGGCAGGTGAGGCGGCAGGTGAGGGATGAGACATAGAGAGCGGACTCGCGTCGTCGTGGGCGTCCTCGAGGAGGCAGGTGCCGTTACGGTTGAGGGATGAGTTAGATGCCAAATTTGGTGCACTGGTGGGCCTCGCTGATCCCTTGCTTGCCTTCTTCGGAACGATCTTCGCGGCTGGATCGACCTGAGCCACAACCGTCGGCGATCCTGACGGGTCGAGGCTGATTGCATGCTGATTGCGTCCCTCATTGGCGGACGTCGATCCTGACGGGTCGAGGCTGATTGCATGCTGATTGCGTCCCTCATTGGCGGACGTCGATCCTGACGGGTCGAGGGGTCGAGGGACGCTCGTTGCGACGCTCGTGTGAACGCTCGTTGCGACGCTCGTGTGAACGCTCGTTGCGACGCTCGAGAAGGAGCCGATCGAGGAGGTCACGCACAGGCCGGGCTGCATGGTGCGGTCGTTGAGGGCCGTGCCGGAACTGCTCCAAGTCCGTGCTGCTTGCATGCTGATTGCATGCTGATTGCGTCCCTCATTGCCGGAACTGCTCCAAGTCCGTGCTGCTCTAAGTGCTGCTCTGGCAACATGGCTACTCGGGCCGGCGGAGGACGTGAAGGAGGGTGCCGATTGAGGTGCCGTTGCGCTCACTGTTTGATTAACTGTTTGACGAAGCTGCCATCGATGCTGCTGCCATATCGACGATGCTCGTGCGATCGGAGCACGTGCTGGGTGAGCTGCAGGGCCCTGATCGCCGGTCATGGCCAAAAGGCCAGGGGCGCTTGGCATGGCGCTTGGCACGAGAGGGGAGTCCAGTCTCTTCGAGAGTCCCATCTCATAGAGTAGCCATGCCGCTTGCGTGGAGGTGGAAGGCACGGCGGTGTCCGCGCCGGTGGCGATGGTTAGGCGCGCCGCGTGCCTCGCATCGATCTCCCGGTCCACATGGAAGAAGAGCTGCAGCGCCTCATCGGTGCCCTCTTGAACGTGCGTGCTGCGCCCGGCGCGGAAGGTCGCGAACGGCGTCGGTGTTTCCTGTTGGAAGCACATTGAAACTGGGGCCACCATTTGATATTTGACGTTGCATGCAGATGCACGCGGGATCGAACCGTTTTGGACCCTATCCGGATATCCGGATAAATAATGGCATTTAGTTAATTTAGAGGCTTCGTTTGTACTCTCCGGTTCGTCCAAAACATGTACGGGCGCGGTGTTCGCATACATTTTACTTCTATTCGAACCGACACAGATTACACACGTCGCTCTGGCTCCGCGAGACCGGAACCGACTATTAAACGTAGCGAATCCCGCACTGTCGCTGTAAACACCTCTCTTCCCCCACGGCCCTCTTTGCCTGAAGTCTGTGCCACACCTATACATGAGCGCGTGCTGGCCGAGCCGCCGCGTCGTCGTCCTCGGTTGAAAGCGCTTCTCCGAGGGCTTGTCCCCGTCTCACATCTCTACTCCTCGGAGAACAGTTGATCCCTCCCACCACCCCTCGCCCATGGAGGCTGCCCTAAACGCTCAAGCTGAGGGCACCATGCTCCTAGTTCCCATGCACGTTCACTCGACGGGTGCGAAACGGCTTGAGAGCGGCAGGGCGAGCTCGGCCGCTGTGAAGACCCTTGCTCCGAGCTCTGCCTGTCGGCTCGTCTCCGCCTGCATGTATGGGCGGGAAGCAACCGGAAGTCGATCGGCGGTCAATCGGAGGCAATCAATCGGAGGTCAATCAGTCGGAGGTCAATCAGTCGGAGGTCAATCAATCGGAGGTCAATCAATCGGAGGTCAATCAATCGGAGGTCAATCAATCGGAGATGAATCGGAGGCGCGGCACACACCTGCATGCGGCGAGTCTGGTGGAGCTCCGCGTGCTTCATCACCACCTGGCGGAGGGCCTCGCGCCGCGACCGCGTCGCGGACTGGCGCACCGCCACGACGCCCTTCTTCGCGCGCCGGCGCAGCACGGCCGCATGCCACTCGGTCGCCGCCTCCTGCTTCATCAAGTCCATCATCTTCTTCTCGGCCAGCTCCTCTTCGGCCGCGAGCCGGTTGGCATGCACCTGTGTACAATTCGCGCATGCAATTAAGGAGGCAATCACGCTCCTCTTCGGCCGCGAGCCGGTTGGCATGCACTTGTACCCACAATTGGCGCATGCAATTAAGGAGGCAATCCGTGGCAATCAGTGGCATGCACCATGTCCGCGAGCGCCGCCTCTTTGGCCAAGATGCTCAGCTGCGACGTCTCCTTCTTGGCGAGCAAGATCTCGGACCGAATCTCGCGACCTTTGAGCTCTGCCGCCTTGAGCGCCTCACGCAGCGCGCGACGCTTCGCGGCGGAGGCCACGCGCTCGATACGGCGCATCGCGCTCATGTGTACCTACAACTCCCAATCGAGCGCCATTCAGCATTCAATCAGCATTCAATCAGCATTCAATCAGCATTCAATCAGCATGCGATCAGCATGTAATCAGCATGCAATCAGCATGCAATCAGTATGAAATCAGCATACAATCAGCATGCAATCAGCATGCAATCAGCTGGCAGCCGGGGCATGGTCCCTGCAAATCCCAATCAGCATGCAATCAGCATGCAATCCGGTGGCAGCAGGGGCTTGTTTACCTTCGCTTCCCTCGTCTCCCGACGCGCATGTGCTCCCAGTTGACGAGCGGGCGCCGAGACGAGCAGGGACGTCGAGACCGTCGTCAGCCGCTTGAGGAGCGTAGCCGAGGGAGTCGTACGCGCCTTTTTAATGGCCTCCGGCTTGATGGTGATCACCTCCGGGTGGAAGCGCTGCGCCATGCACAACACCTTGCTCGGTGCTTTGGCACGTAGCGCCATGCCGCGCGCCACCTCTGCCGAAACCATCTTCTCGTAGTGCTCGGCTTTGGCCATCTTTGTCACGTCGTCCGTCCCCATTGCATGCGCGCGCACGGCCTCCGCCACGTCCTTGGCATGCATGTTGAACATCTGAGCCGCGTCGCTGATGATGCTCATGAACGCTTCACGCTTCGCTACCGCGCGCTCCATTGCCGCCGTGTCGGCCATCCGCTTCGCTTCCAGTTCAAAATCCTGAGGAGGCCAGAATTGCGGCCATCAGACGTCATCAGGCAGGCGGCCATCGGCCCATCATCAGGGGCCATCAGACGTCATCAGGGGCCATCAGACGTCATCAGGCAGGCGGCCATCGGCCCATCATCAGGGGCCATCAGACGTCTTCGGGCGGCTCATCAGAGGGGCTCATCAGAGGGGCTCCTTAGAGGGGCTCCTGGGTGCTCAATGAGCGCAGGCTGGCTAAGGGGTGCAACAAACCTGTGCCGAGCGTGCCTTCGCCACCGCCTTCTGGCGCTGCGCCTCGTGCTCGAGGAAGGCCTGTTTGGCCTCATCGAGGCGGCGCGACTCGGCGGCTGCCAAGCGCTGCTGCAGCTGCTCCATGGCGAGCGCGGCCTCCTCTTGCTCCTTCGCCTTGCGCGCCGCCACCACCTCGAGAGCGTGCTTCGCGGTTGACAAGCCCTTCTCGGCGACCTCGGCGATCAGCTGCTCGCGCTTCGCGACGGCCTGCTCGCCGCGCTCGGCGGCGGCAACACCCTTCTTGAGCGCCTGCATGTGTGCCTGGCTGCGCGCACGTGCCACCTCCTCAGCCAGCGCCATCCGCTTCTCCTTGTCCGCCTCGCGCTTCTCATCCTGGCTCGCCTTGCGCGCCTCCGCCTTGCTGGCCGACGCGGCCATCTTCTCGACGATGCGAGCGGCCTCAGCCGCCTCGGTAGCCTGCTTGCGCTCGGCCGCAGCGGTCGCGCGCTGAAGATCACGAGTCGCCTTCTGCTTCACTTCCTCCAGGTACGCCCCGCGCAGGGCGCCGCGCCGCTCCTTGTCCGCCGCAATGTCGTCGAGCGACTTGGGCTCGGCCTGGATGTTGATGCGGTCGCGCAAGGCCCCACGGATGGTGCGAACCTCGTGATTGACCGGGATCTCGATACTCACTGGGAGGCGAACCTCGTGCACAGTCGACATGATGGTCCTTGTGGTGGCTGCTTTCTTGGACGGGCCGAAGGCCGAATTTCGGCGAGCCGAAAACCAAACCGGGAAACGCGAGCGCCCGAGGTCGTGTCTTGCGTGTTGGGTGTGATCCAGGGCGGATGTTAATAATACTCGTAGTAGTGCGGGTAACAGTAGCATGACCGTAAACTCTGAGCACTGAGTGTTGAGTTAGCTCTCACAACCCCTCAGCATCGAGGCTCTCTGACGGGACGGCAACCGCCTAGAAGCCAGGGCCTGGCACCTGAGGACGTGCGGACCTGCTGCTGTAAAATGTGCCTAGCATCAGTCAGCATCAGTCAGCATCAGTCAGCATCAGTCAGCATCAGTCAGCACTAGTGACTTGAAGTGACTTGACTTGACAGTCAGCACGCTTCGTGACTTCGTGCTGCTGACAAGGCGTCCGATCTCGTTCAATCTCGTCCAATCTCGTCCAATCTCGTCCAATCTCGTGCAGCTGCCGCCGCTCTCAGGTGCTGACGGCGAATGCGCGATGAGCCTCGCGCTGCCGCATGACGGTGAGGACGCCGGTGATTACGATTCCAATCAATCTGCCGGAGCGTGATTGCACCGTCTGCACCCAGTGATAGGCGCAGTAGCAGGCGAGCAGGTTCGAGATGGTCATGCCCGCGAAATAGAGGTAGGTGGTCAGCGGGTACCAGGGCCAACCGAAGCAGAAGATATTGCACACGCCGGAGCCAAACTCGAGCGAGATGACGCCAAGGAAGTACCATCCGAAGCCGGCGGCGAGTGGGAAGCACGCGATCATGTGAGCCACGATGCAGGTCACGTGATGCAGGAGCATGATCGGCCGCATGTCCTCGAGGATCAAGAAGTCGAGGAGCAGCCATGTGGGGAAGAGAAGGACAAAGCACCAAGCCTTCGGTCCTCGCCGCTCGCGGGCCCACTGCAGCCCCCATGCGCGCGGCCCCTGGCTCCCGAGTGCGCGGTGTCCGAGCACAAAGAGCACGGGCATGAGTATCATCTGCGTCGGCAACGCCCACGCAGCGCGCCAGCGCGGCGGCCCATTGGAAAAGAAGCCTTGCACGCCACCGGTGACGAGGTTCGTGGGCGGACCAAGGCAGAAGGCAAGGGCCAAGACGGAGATGAGCCAGAGCGTCATCGGCACCGCCACCGCGCGATCGGTCAGCGCTTGCGCGATCGGCTGCTGCTTGCCATTCTTCGCCATAGCGTCGCCATTAGGAAACCCTTTCAAGGAAAGGGCTCTGTGAATGCGATCAAAGCGTAAACCCCACATCAACTCGCGTTCAAACCACACGACCAAAGCAGCTCACTATAGGGCTACGTATGTGATATAATGTGATATATTGCGTTCATACCCCCCCGGGCGCGTGTGGACGCTGCTCGTGCGTTTCGATGATCACGTCGATGCAAGCGGGCACCATGCGTGGCGCTTCAGACATATCAGTGCAGGGCGCACCGCTTCCGCGTGCAAAGTCGGAGCTGCAGCTCCTTCCACCCACCGCACTGACTCGCTGCGTGTGGAACCTTGAGCACCAGCATCGTCAATCGCAGCGCCGCGCGGGTGTGCCCGTCCGTCCTTCTTCGGCTGCAACGCTGCAGCCGGCGCCGCCGACGCATGCATCCCTCACAGCATGCGGCGCGCTTCCATCGTCTCCGAAATCGGGGAATAGCTGGCCCAAGTTTGATGGCGAGCGACCGGGCTCAGCATCAGCAGCGTCAATCATTTCCTCACGGCTGGCGGCGCGCCGCTATCATCAACCGGTGTACAGGGACGAGCAGGCCAAGAAACCCGACCTTTGGTCTCGTTACGCTGCAATCTCTCCCCGCTCCGCTGCAGATCGCCAGTGGGGTCTCGCACAGCACGAGGAGGTGTGCCGATTGATGTCGCGCACGGCGCACCAACTCGATGATGAGAATCACGCCCTGCAACGAAGGATGGCAGACCAGGCAGCTGAATTTTTGGCGCAGATTGATGAGCTCAACCTCAAGCTGGACGCAACATGTGCAGACCACCGGGAAGTCATGCAGTCTTTGGGCACTGAGCTCGAGGCGATGCGGAACACGCTTGCCATCGCGATGCGCAGCAACCACGATTTTGAGACCAAGCTGGCCTCCTCGGAGGCGGGGCGTAAGGAGCTTCGCATGGAGCTTGGGACGTTGCGCGACACGAATGCGCAGCTGGACGCCAAGCGTCGTCGCTTGGAAGAGCAGATGGGCGCGCTCGCTCGTGCTCACGAGGAGGAGCTGAGGAAAGAGCGAGAAGAGTGGGCTCTCGAGCGCTCTCGAGCGGCTCGGGCCATCGAGGACGCTGAGCTCTTGGCGCAATCGCAGGAGCAGGCGCTCCAAGCTGCGACAGAGCAGCGTGCACTGCTGGAGACGGAGCTTGTACGCATTGCGGATGCACTCCTCAAATGTCAAAAGGCACTCGAAGAGCAGACTGCCCGAGGCGCGCTCGAGAGCCATATTCAAGAGAGGTGCGACTAGCGACTTCAACGCGATGGGAAGAGAGTGAGAGAGCATATGTTCAAGGTCCCGTCTGAGGGTCATCGCGGTCCGTGGAGTGGGCGGATTGGGCACACAAACAAGGGTTTAAAGCGCGGTTTACGAAGTCTCCCCAAAAAGATGACAGAATTTCGTTCTGGAACCACCGGCTTCTAAGTTTCGGACTCGCGTTGCAACGATACTGCTGGATTGTTCTGAAGGAGAACACGTCCCGATTTGCTCGCGATGGGATCGCTGAAAACCACACTCTTCCTCGCGTTGGTCGCCTCGGTCACGGGCGTGATCATCAGAGGCCCGAGCGTCACCTCTGATACATACATCAGGGCCGGCAGTTCCACTACCGCTCCTATCATCAACTACGCTACGACAAACTTCAACGCCCAAACTTCCGGGTGGTGGGACGGCCCATTGACGGTCTCGGCCACACAGGTCATCTCAGGCGTCACTTCTGATACGTCCGCCCTCCTGATCAAGTTCGACTTGAGCTCTTTCGTCGGTGCCACGCTCGTGCCGACCAAACCCGCCTGGCTCAACTACTATGTGACCAACGCGGGCAACGCCGGCTCGCTCCGCGAGCTCGTCGTTCCATGGAATGAGGTGTGCTCGCCGACCGCGAAGACGCGCACTCTCCCCTGACAACCGCGTGCGGCACCCTGGCTGAGACCCCTTCGCACCGACGCGTCCCTCTCTGCCCCTCCCTGCTTTCGACAGTCCACAGTCACGTGGACCAACCTCCCATTCGCATCGTCATCATGGAGCTCCACCAACGTCGGCGGCGTCGGATTGCCGGGTGCCTTCCCAGGTGTCGTCACTGGCTGGCAGAGGTTTGACGTGACCTCATCGGTTGCCGCGTGGCTCGCGGGCAGCCGTGCAAACCATGGCTGGATCGTGTTGCCCACTGGCGGCACCAACGGAGTCCAGGTTGAGCTGTCTACCTCCGGGGTAGGAACGACCGCCGTGTTCTCCCCGTTCCTCGACTTTACAACGCTGTCCGCCTCGGCCAAGAGCGGAATCCTAAGCGACCCAACCATCAGCCAGGATGCCGCCCCGGCATCCATTGAGCGGGCTGCTCACAAGCACGTCCCAGGAGAGCACCGGAAACTCTTTTTCCATAGGCATCACCCCCATCACCCGCATCACCCCCATGCACCCCACACGCATACCCCGCCTCGAGCTCCGCCGCAACCGCCTCCCCCCCCAATGCAGCCGCCCCCCCCCCCGGCATTTTCGAACGAATACAACGGCGAGAACTCAAGCGACACGGGAGGCTGCCAGTCGACGTGGATCCGCTCGGACACCCCCGACTACGTCGGCGCCCAAGACACGGGCGTAACTTGGGACGGGAGTAGCTCCGTCGGCCACTATGACTCGGTGCTCGTGCAGTTCCCCAACATCATCGGGCTCGGGCCGAACCAGCTGCGCCCGCACGAGTATATCCAACACGCGACGCTCCGGTACTACGTGGACCTCGTGTACAGCGCCAGCGCTACTGGCGCCACCGCCCAGCTGCACGAGATCTCGAAAGCGTGGGACGCGAACTCCACGACGTTCCGCACCTTCGTTGGCACGCAAGGCCTCAACGAGGACGAGTACCGCACGCCAGCGATCGCGACAGCGACCGCGAATCGGGTGGGCTGGTTCGAAATCGACGTGACGGCGAGCGTCCAGAGCTGGGTCAACGGCGTCACCAACAACGGCTGGATCTGGATGCCTTCGCCGCAGAGTCTCGGTGGATCTGGCGATAGCTCCCAGATACGCGCGTGCGGCTCGCCGCCAGACCGTCGCGTCAACCTGGTCGTGCTCGCGGCGCTGCAGCCGCCCAGGCCGCCCTCGCCGCCCGCGCGGCCGCCGCCGCCGCCGCCGCCGCCCTCGCCGCCGCCCTCGCCGCCCCGCGCCCCGTTCACGGTCCTCACGATCCGCAACGCCCAGCACGCGCGGCTGCGCATGGTTGCGCCGACCACCAACTACGCCACCGCCACCGGGGTCGTTTGGGACGGAAATGGACCGTGCGCGCGCCAGCGGCGCACAAACCCCTCTCTCTGCCTTCGTGGTCGGCTCAGCTGCATCAGCTGCTGCTCCCAACGGCCTCATCCGATGTCGATCCGCTCCTGTGTTCACACGTGTGCCGTGCCTCGCCTCCCTAACCACCTGCTGCCCGCAGGACCGATGTCGACTTCGTGCTGATGAAGTTCGACCTGAGCGCGCTCTCGGGCATGGCTCCCATCTCCCGCGCGCTCTTCCGCTACACCGTGTATGACGGTGGCGACCAGGCGGAGATGCACGAGTTCCGCCGCAGCTGGAATGCGAGCAACGTGACGTACAACAACCTGCCGATGCCCACGCCCCCTTGGCCCTTTTCTGCGGCGGTCATCGACACGCTCTGGGGCCCGACGGTCAACGACCTGGCTGGCAACGTGGCCACGCAAACCGTCGACGTGACGCCGAGCGTCAACAGGTGGCTCACGGGCACGCCCAATCACGGCTGGATCTTCATGCCCTACTTTGGCAACGGGTGCGGCATCCGCACCGCAGCCTGGGCTACGGTTGCGGAGCAGCCGGTGCTCGAGGTGTACTTCGACGCGCCGCCCGCGCCCCCGTCGCCGCCGTCACCGCCGTCGCCGCCGCCGTCACCGCCAACGACAGTAGTGAGCAACGTTCCCGGCCTGATCAATGCACTCGGCGCCACATCCTTCCCCCGCATTGTCCTCGCCCCCGGCCGTTACGCCCTCAGCGCCGCGCTCAGCGTAACCAGGAGCGTCGTCATCGAGGCGGCGGTGGCAGGTTCGGTCGTGCTCGATGCACAAGCGAGCTCCTTGAGTATGCGCCGTGTGCTGTTCATCAGCCCGGGCTCGTCGGGCGTCGTGCAACTGATTGGGCTCAACGTTACTGGAGGCGACATGGACGGCTCGGGTGGTGGTGTCTATGTCCAGAATGGTAACGTGGCGTTCACTTCTTGCAGCGTGTACTCGAACACAGCTCGAACGGCTGGCGATTCTAATGGAGGTGGCGGTGTCTTCGTCGGGAGTGCTGTCGTCTCTTTCTCCTCATGCAGGATCTTCTCCAACATGGCATCGAACTATGGCGGATGGGGGCAGCCTGGAGGAGGTGGCGTCTTCATCAATGGTGGCACCGTGACGTTGACGCAGACCAACGTCTACTCCAACGCAGCCTCTCATTGGGGAGGTGGCGTCCATATCTGTTGTTCAAGCACAGTCGCACTTGTGTCCAGCAGCATCCACTCAAACACTCCGGGACTGTGGGACAACGACGGCGCCAGTCACTGGGGGACCAATGTCTTTGTCTCAGGATCCACCGCTTGCTCCTTCGCAATGACCCTCACCGGCGTCTCAGGCACAGTCTCAACCTGCTTGGCACCGCCGCCGCCGCCCGCACCGCCGTCACCGCCGCCATCGCCGTCCGCACCGCCGCCGCCGCCGTATCCTCCTTCGCCGCCAAGGCCTCCGCCATCACCGCAATCGCCGCCGCCCGCGCCCCCGTCACCGCCCGTCCCGCCTCGTCCCCCTCCGAGCCCCTCTCTGCCGCCGCCTCGTGCGCCGCCGCCTCCGAGCCCCTCTCTGCCGCCGCCTCGTGCGCCGCCTCCGCCTCGTGCGCCGCCGCTGCCGCCTCGTGCGCCGCCTCCAGCGATCCCAAGTCTGAGTGCCAGCATGAGCTCCACCTTCATCTATGGTCACCCCCTTCCCGCCTCGTCCTGCATAAATGGCCAGATCTCATTTGTGCCACAAGCGGATTTGTGCCACACCGAGACACAGGCCAATCCGTGGTTGTCCATCCAGATCTCCGGCCAACAAGCTGTGCGGCTGGTGTGGATCATGAATCGCGGTGACTGCTGTGGGGATCGCCTTTCGCCCTTCCAAATATGGGTCGGTGCATCGCCAGGAGACCACAACTCAGCTACGTCGCAAGCGTGCGTCGTGGGTAATCAGATAGTCCCAGCCACGGCCGGACCGTTCACATTCGACTGCCAGAGGGATCTCAATGGAACCTATGTGACCATCGTGCTGCCAGGGACGAATCGCATACTCAACCTTCACGAGGTGCGCATCTTTTCTTCGCCGTCACCTTCGCCGCCTCGAGCTCCGCCTCCGCCTCGTGCGCCGCCTCCGCCGCGTGCGCCGCCGGCTCCACAAACGACCTCGCCATTCGTTTACATATCAACCGTCCAGACGTGGGCGGCTGGGCGCGCAGCGTGCCAGTCTCTCGGCGGCGATCTCGCAAGCATCCACAGCGCCGCGGAGAATGCCGCTGTGTGGGCTGTAGTCCCTCAAAACACCTGGACGTGGCTCGGTGCAAATGACCTGGTAAGCGAGGGCACCTGGAGGTGGTCCGACGGCACTCCGTGGGACTACTCCAACTGGTTCCCTGGTCAGCCAGACAACTATGGCGATCAGGATTGTGCCATCATCAATTGGTCTACAGAGCAAGACAAGTGGAATGATCTCAATTGTGTAGGTTCTAGCGCCGGCGCTGTGTGCCGGGTATACGTTCCGCCTCCGCCTCCTGCATCTCCACCCCCGTCGCCTCCTCCTAGTCCGCCGCCGCCGCTGTGCGCCGTAGACGGCGCATACACCTTCACCGGGGCGGCGACCTCCTACTTGACGGCCACGTCGCGCACCGGACTCGTCGGCGGGGGGCTTGGCTTCACGCTCTGCGCGTGGGTCTACCGCACGCGGACA
>PJAB01001286.1:0-15693 GCA_002887195.1 Chrysochromulina parva
ATCGTGCATGTATCGTGAACGTATCTTGATGTGTCCCGTTCATATACATCAAGATACATCAGGATACAACAAGATACATTTGCAGATACGTACCTCTCTGGATACAATTGAGATACATGTTGTATCTCATTATGTATCTCTCTTTCTCTCATATGTATCCCGCATGTATCCTCAATGTATCCTCGAACCTCTGCAGATACATGTATCTCATATGTATCCCGCATGTATCCCGCATGTATCCCACGTGCAAGACACATATATCCTGATGTATCTGATATGTATCCCAAAATGTATCCCGAATCTTGGACTCGTTTGGGATACGTGTAAAATACATGCAAAAAATCAAGATACATGTATTCTCTTGGAATGTAACAGGGCATTCAACATACATTTAAGATACATCAGGATACATTAGGGATACATGTATCCTTCAGGATACACGCAGGATACATGCAGGTTACATCAGGATACGTTCTATCCTGATTTAACAACCCCCCCCAAACTCGATAACAAACCCCCCCTAACCCCCGGGGCTGCGGGGGTGAGTCGGCCGCGGATTCGGTCGTCGCGCGGTCGTGCGGGTGGCCGCTTGGGTGGCCTTATGGGTGGCCGGGTGCATTGGTCTGGGTTGTGCGCGGTTGGGATGGTTTTGATTAGGTTTTGAGGGATCTTCGTCTGTGTGATCCGACATCCGTGTGCCCGTGTGTGCCCGTGTGTGGAGCCCGTGTGTCCCCGTGTGTCCCCGTGTGTCCCGTATGTGTCCCGGCTCCCCCGGTGTCTTTTAACCAGTACTTGTCGGCACCCAGATGTTTCACGTAAGTTGTAGGGCCTGGGCAGGGGTGCATGCTGCAAAGGGCACGAGGGCGTGTGAACCGCATGCAAGATGCTCCCACCACCCACAAGGCGGAGGTGCTTGATCTAAACGCTGAACCGCACATGGCGACACAGTATGTGGAAGCGCTGCTCGCCAAACCACCGAAGCCGCCGCACAGCTGTCCACAAGTCACGACGCTGTGGCTGCAGGGCAAGGAGCTCAACGACGAGTGCGCCGAGGTGCTGGCATACGCGATGCGGCGAGGTGACGTGAAGCACCTCACTGATCTGGTGCTCGGCATCAACAGCATCTCTCCGCGAGGTATGTGCACGATCGCTAGTGCAATCTCACAGAGCGCGCTGCCAGCGCTCAGGTCACTGAACCTTCATAGGAACCCCATCCTCGACGAGGGCTTTGCCGCGTTGTGTGCCGTGGCCAGCCACATTCCCCTGCTGCAGACCGTTGAGCTCATGGAATGCGGCTTGACGGCGGCGGGCGCTTGGGCATTGGCGGCTGCTGCCAAGGCGGGCAACATGCGCAACCTGCAGTCGGCGTACTTGCGCGGCAACCAGCTCGGCGACGTTGGTCTGAAAGCACTGTGCGAGGCACTCGCCGAACCCAAGGTGAATGCGAGCGCTGTCGAGGGCGCCGGATTTCCGAAGCTGCAGTGCGTGCACTTGAGCGACAACCAGATTGGCGATGATGGGTGCCTCGCTCTGGCCGAGGCCATCGAGGCTGGGCACGTCGATCACGTCCGCTTGATTCAGATGAGCAACAACGTGCAGACGCGCGACGGCTTCGAGGTTGTCCACGACGCGCTCGAGGAGTTCGAAAAGAAGAGATTGATCCAGGTGCATTTTTAGGAGGGATTTTCGTGGGTTCGTGGCATTTTCGTCTCGCCGGTCTCGACTCTCGAGTGACGTGTGTTATGACACCCTGTCCTGTCCGCGTGCGGCGTACGCCGGGTCGTGGGCCGCTGGGCGCGCGGCTCCGCGCGCCCCTGCGAGCCGGTCCGAAGGATTTTTCCTCTGACGTCTCACAGTCGTACGTGAGTCGGGGGCTGTTTGTCTATAAACTTATTTTATAACACTCTCTGCGCACTCCGCGCGTACGACGATCTAATGTACTCACTACTACTCAAGTAGTCACTCTTTTCCACGCGAGCTGGACAGCCCGTCAGAGCTGGGAGAGCTCTCCGCGTGCTGGAGGGTCGCAGGCACAGCAGTCGGAAGTCGCGTGAGAATCTGCGTTCTCCGATGACGAACCACAGGCGGGCAGGAAACTTATCCAAAGCAAGCAAGCATAATTAGTCGAAGCTTGCTTGCTTGCGTGCTTGCTTGCTTGTTTGCTTGCTTGCTTGCAAACCTCACGTATTCGGTTTTAAGAGCTTGCGCGAAAATTTGGTCGCATTTTGACGGAACGTGCGTTTCGGCAACGTGTGAGGTTCGGCAATGAGTGTGCATCTCTTCGTCATTTTGAGGTCAACCGCTCCACGTCACGGAAAAATTAAGGCCATGGGAGATGGGCTTCGAGCCTTGCTCAACACCACGTGGGATCGCGAACGTACGCTCGGCCTGAAGGCGGGTGGGAGTGGGCTGGAATAACAAGCCATCCTTAGGCTCATGGCTGACAGTTGTGCGCACGTGTGCCTCGCTCTCGCAGGAAAACCCTCTAACGAGCAGCAACTGTCTGATTCACCTGAAGGTACAGCGACTGGCGACGAGACGCCGATTGCAGCTGCGATTGGTGCGCTGGTTTCGCAGCTACCACCGATCAAACAGAAGTTCGAGGTACCTGTCTCTTCGCCTGGAGGGATGCGGCGGAACCTCACCGCTGCCGCCGCTTTATCATCGGCCGCTGACTCCGAAAAAGACTCATCCCCGAGCGCCTCGGGAATGAGACGCAACACATCGGCCTCCACGCTGAGCGAATTGCGCCAGCGCGAGCAGCAGTCCACGAAGCTGGCTCTCGCGGGCTCGTGCCAGACCGTCATCGAAGCTGTCGCGTGCAAGTTGCTCGAGCAGGTGCTTGGCAAGGAGGGCATGCTCGCCGCCATGCGCGAGAACCGGGCGTCGCAAAGCATTCCCGAGGAAAACGCCCCCGCTGCAGCATTTAGCAGTAGCAGCAGACCCGGCAGCCCCGTCAAATCTAGCGGGTCTAGGCGGCCGAGCGGCGAGGTGCCCGACGCTGCTGGCAGCACCAACTCCACCTCGACGATTGTGCCGCCGCCCGGTATCTCTGCGATGCTGCAATCATACATTCACACGATCGTGAAGCATCTCGAGCTACCAAACTCGTGCATCGTCGCCGCTCTGATCTACGTGATGCGTGCGATCGAGGGCTCGTCGCGCTTCTCTCTCTCCCTGACCAACTGGCAACCATGCCTCCTCGCCGCCTTCGTCATCGCCGCTAAGCTCTCGTTCGACGAGCCGGTGTGGAATGAGGATTTCGTCAAGGCGCTACGGATCTCGAACGTGCAGGTGTCGCAGATCTCGCGCTGGGAAGCAGACTTTCTCCAGCTCCTCTCTTACAACACCAACGTCACCGTCGCCCAATACGCGGCCATGTGCTTCGACCTTCAAAAGGCCCACGAGCAGCTCCACCAGAAGCCGTGCCACTTCTTCACTTACTTGATGTCGCTCTCGGCACCCCAATGAGCGAGTGCAAGGCCGCAAATGGCTGGCCGCCTCCCAGGAGTAGCATGCCATCACGCAGTCGGCACGACGCCTTGGCGCAGAACGATACAGTGACTGCACACCAGAACTGCGAAACGTACTGCCGCCCCATACGAATGTGTAGCCGCTAGCATATATCCTATAGAGAGCAATTCCAACCTCTCTCGCATTTCCCCACAAGAGGCATCTTCTGCGCTGTGCCCCTGTGGTGTACCATGGTGTACGTGCTGGACCTGACCGCTCATCGAACGAGAACGTTGCGTTGTATCGCGTTGTATGCGGGCACCCGCGGCCACGCAGTGACGCCGTCCAGCAGCGGGTACATAATAATGTATTATACGGAATAATCTACGTTGTACGTAGTGCGGTGTGTTGGCAGCCTATTGCCTTGCAAATTCAATGGCATTCCAAACCCAGGTCGCCGAGGTGCGCGGGGTTGGGCCTTTGTTAGTTGGGGGCCCTTATAAGTAGACCAGCAGACGACCCCTTCCCATTCATTCCGTTTGTTCGCAAAACGGCAATTCCGAATCGCGAATATCCCAAACCTAATGGCGAATATCCCAAAACTCGATCCCAAAACTAATAATAAACCAGTGCGTTAAACCGGACGTCCTCCGCAGTCCTCCGAGCCTCCGTCGCCGCTGTAACAGGTGTATGCTGTATCCGGGTTGGGCCCTTAAAGGGTTGGACCCATTAATAATAAACATGAAAAATAGTAGACCACTTTCCACCTTGCGTTGGGTCAACCAGTCAATTCCCAAACACGGGTGTAGGGTTGGGCGCCTTGGGCCCTTTAGTGATCAACCACTTCATCACCCCCTGTCTGACCTATAACAGCGCCTTATTTCTTGACCGTGGTAGTGATTTGTGTGCGTTCTGTGCGTCCTCGAAAAGAACTTTTTCATTTCCATAATTTGCAAATTAGTCAAACGCGCGTCAACACTCCCGGCTCTCTCGCCTCGTGCGCGCAGGGATCCACAGAGGCGGGAACCAAGGGAGGCTGGAAGGGGGCGCCGCAGGCCTTCGCACAACCAGCCGACGCCTCCAAAAAATCTCTAAGATCACCGACGCCGCCACCACTACCAATCCAGTTTGCAACGATTCGCTCCGCCACCTCTACTTATCAACCGCAACATGAACCCATGGCATCCGGCTCACCTGCTTGCCATCGGTTTGGGGCCACTCATGGTGATCACCACACTCATCAATACGCCCAGCGGGCGGACTACGCTGGCATGCCTGTCTGGCTTCTTTTTGATCCTGGGCACGGCCATCTATTACCTACACGGCTGGTCAACAGGGCCCTTAGTCGGTGCATGGGCGTACTCAATTGGCTTCAGCGGTCTACTTGGCGTCGACCTTTCGCAGATATGGGCCTATAAGGCGGCAGGAGTGTCGGTACCCAACCCTTTTCTTCTTTCCGCGTTCGGTTTTATATCCCTTTTGCTGGGCTCCGTCTGCGCCATTTCTGCCCTGGACCGGATGGACGACCCCTTCGATAGATTCGGCAACGTGTGCTGGCAACTTGGATCAATGGCGGTGACTGTGTCGCAGATGTGGAAGGTCTATCGAATTCTGAAAGCTTCGGAAGGTGGCATCGTGGAGCTGACTGCTTTCCTCATGGAATCGTTCTTTTTCATTGGCGCCGCGCTGTTTTATTACGGTTGCAATCTTTATGACGCCTCGGAACGTGCAGAGGAAGAGGCAGAGGAAGAGGGTATCCTCTGGGAGCCGAGGATACGCCCTACGACCATCAACCACATCTGGCTGATCGGCTGTCTCTTTTTCACGATCGGGCCCACATACTCCTTGTACTGTGGCTACTCGATCGAAAATCTTGCGTACACCGTGTGTGGGTGGCTCTTCGTCCTGGGCACAACGACCTACTATTCTGATTGGGAGTTAGAAGATTTGGTGGGCGCTACATGTTATCTATTAGGCTGCGCTGGCTACGTCTACTTCGACGGCCTGTATCTTCTGGCTGTGTCGCCCGAAGAGATTTCGATGCTAGTCAACCAGGGCATCTCCGTGCTCGGCGACTTTCTCTACTTCTTCGGCTCAATCGGGTTCGAACCTGCCGTTGAGGAGCTAGGATACCCGTGGGACCGCATGGGCATTGAAGGCTTCATCAATGGCTCGCTCTGCATCGTTGTGTCGCAAGCCTGGAAGATGATTCGGCTTCTGCGGAATACCAAAATTCGGGAGAGTGTTCGAGCCGCTCTCGCCTCCGAAACCAGCGTGGGCATTGGCGCCGTTCTCTTTGGCTGGGGTGCCCTAAAACTCGATTTCGAACGACGAAGTGGCGACTTCGAAGGACTCAGCCAGCTCGCTGTGGTCCTTCTTCATCCGGCTGCGCTTGATCAGGATTCTGGGCTGCATCGGGAGGTCGGGATCAACCATCTCTTTTTGCTGAGTTGCGTCTTCTTTGTCGCCGCTCCTTTGCGCACCGCGATCAAATATCATCAGAACGGCCTCCAGACCCATGGGGCAAGATCATCGGTTCTTGTATGAGCTGCACGCACACTGTTCGAAGGTATCGAGGAGGTGACTGCCAGCCTATTCGACTATACGGTGCTTGTAGTCGCGTACAGTATCCCTTAATGTTCGCCGCTCTCGCGAACGGCGCACACGTCCTGTCAACGCGTTGGGCCCAGGATGCCAGCTCACCGCTGCGCCCTAGCTCTTGTTGGCCATCCTTGTCTCATCCTTGTCTACTCAAACTCAACTTTGAATGTATTAGTTGAACCAACGGCGGGGATCGAAGTCGCGTAAAAGTGGTAAAGTCGCGACCGTGTGGCCGCGCCGTGCCGGCGGTGCGGTCCGCCGGTGCCGGCTCCGCGGCTGCCGCGCCTCGGCCGCGGCCGCTACGCCGGCGCCGCTCACGGCTCAGGCCGCACCTTCACGCTTCAGGAACCGGGCGATGCGGTGGTTAAATAAATCTTTATTAATCTTGTGCGCTCGGGTAGTAGTATGCGGTGGACAGCGGTCAGCGCGCTCGCACCCGGCCACGCGCGCACGCGGCCCGGCTCGCCTTAGCTCGCCCCACCCCGCGTCCTACCGTATACACGCGGGCCCCCCGGCGCCCCGGGCGGCGCCGGTTGTCGCGACCAGCAGGACGACATACCTACGCTGTGCTACGACATTACAAGCATCAAGAGCCCAAAGAAGACGATGGTGAGCGCAAAGATGGCACAAAACTTGCCTCGGTCTTTGCTCTTCATCATAGTCTGCATCTTGCCCTTTAGCGAGTCCATCGTATTCGTGGCGAGGTCGAGGTTATTGCCCAGCTCGTTGAGCATGCGGTGCTGTGAGGAGAGCTCGTCGTTGATCTCCAGCCCCATACTTTTGAGCCGCCTGACCGCGCCCGAGAGATCCTCCAACGCGTCGTCCTGCTGCTCAATCTGGACCTGTTGCAGCATCGCATGCTGGCCGAGCTCCGCATCAATCCGTGCCGTATGCCGAACGTCCACGTCAAGCGCTGGCGCGAGCCCCGCCACTGGCGGCGTCGCAGTAGCACTGCTGTCGCTCGCAGCGGATGCAGCTGAAGCAGCGGACCTCACCGTAGCCAATGGTGATGGCGAGGCCAGCAGGCCCTCACGCTCTTGCAGGCTAGCCCGAGCTTTGGTCCCCTTTCTGGCATTTGTCGTGTGAGTTGAGACTTCATCGCGGATGGACGCAGTCGCACGCTTGTTGTTGCGCACGAACGTGCGACGCGACTCGACATCGGCATCGTTGAGGTGAGGAAAGCGCGAGCGCGCCTTCTCGACGGCGCAGACAGCACTATCCAGGTCTTCAAGGTCGGTCTCGAGGAGTTCGAGCGATGAAAGCAACTCAATCAGTAGCTTCTTGCACTCGTCGTGGCGCACGGGCTTTTGCCGGCGCGCCTCGGCCCATTTTATGCGCTGGCGCTCGGCCTTCTTTAACGTGCTCTCCACGCCCGCGCGGACCTGGT
Source organism: Chrysochromulina parva (assembly GCA_002887195.1). Lineage (NCBI taxonomy): Eukaryota > Haptophyta > Prymnesiales > Chrysochromulinaceae > Chrysochromulina > Chrysochromulina parva. The sequence continues at coordinate 7,442 of PJAB01001286.1, forward strand.
CGAAGGGGTCTTCCATTTTTGCGACGGCAACCGTGAATGGTGCTGTGAAGTTTCAGGTGCGTAAGGAAGGAAGTGTCTGGAGCCTCAAATCCTGAGTGGTGGGTAATCTCGATTTAAATCTCGGCTTCAAAGATGTCTCGGTAGCTCAATTTTGTCGTTTCAAGGACTGCTTTGTCCGCCCCGAGCGCTCAACATCGCCAACATCGCTTTCGGCCCTAGTGCTGGACATGGGTAAGAAGGGCAAGGGCAAAGCTCCAGCGTTTCTCGAGACGCCGGAGGCGCTCGCTCCCTTTTCGGTCCAGGTGCGCGACATCATCGCCACCCCGCTAGGCGTCGAGGCAACTGTCGTGGGCGTCGGCTCCAAGGATGGAGCTCTCTACCTCTGCTGGCCAGGCGGCATCATTTCACCCGCTTCGCCCGCGCCCGCGAAGGCCAAGAACAAGTCCGAGCTCGAGGCCTTCGGCTACGCGCGCCGGCCCCAGTCGGCGCATATCCAGCGCGACATCACTGAGAGATGGCGCACCCAATACGAGCAGAGGCGATACGGCAAGCCGGGCCCAAAAACGGCGGCCATCAAGCTGCCGCTAGGACCGAACGGCAGCGCGGGCTCCGCTGCCTTTGCCGCTTTCGCCGCGAGCGAAGCGGCCAAGCGCCCGCAGACGGCGCCGTGAGTGCGAGAATAGAGAGAGCCACGAAACAGCAAAGAGGACATGAAAGAGAGAAAGACGGTACCGACCCGCACGCCAGCTGTGAGCGAGCCGGGTCGACTCCGACCATGGAAAAACAACTAGAGTGCACGGGCTGCGTGTAGCATACCACACTCAAAAGGAAGGGTCAATCGGTCGACTCACCGTGAGCAACACGTGTCGACACGTGTGCGTTAACGTGTGCGCGATCGCGCCTCACGGAGCCGACCGCGAGCACGGTGACGGTCTTGCACGGTCGCGCAGCACGGCACCGTCGCTGACGACCGCGCTAGCAGTCCGCAGGTACCCCAACACCCCACCCCGCCCGTGTTGAGTTGGCCTTGCGCATACAGCTGTAGCCGTGGAATGGTAGTATGATCAGCAAGAACAAAGAAGGTACCCGAGCTGCGCATGCCTGTGGGTTCGGCAAGCGAGCACCTCGAACCAAGATGTGGGTCTCAAGCGAGCCATGCGCCCCCGCCTCGCACAAGCGTCGTGTGGAAACGCGAGAGGTCCTCCTGCCAAGACAGGAATCAAGCCGGCGAGCGGTCAGTAACGAAACGAGGAGCCAGTCGAAACATGGACGAGGTTGGGTGAAGTCGCTAATTAGAGGTCGCACGGGTTCCTGGCCTGTCTTCGTACCATGCCACCGTGAAACATCAGCCGGCCGTGCTCGTCAATCTGCTTTTGGCGGCGAAGCTTCTGTACAGCGTTGCCGGGCCCACCCGTGCTGAGCTCCTTGTCAAGCAGTTGCTTCCCGGCCGCGATGAGTTCCTTCTCAAGGAAACGGAGTGGATGCGAGTCGTTGTGCTCGCGCATGAAGGCGCAGTCCCATGTGTGCCAGGCGGCCTCGCCGCGCGTCTGGAGCATCTTCGGGAAGTCGCCCGAGTCCAGATTGGAATCGTCAAAGGCGGCGAGGCTGACGCGCTGCTTGACGGACAAGTACGTCTCGTAAGCAGTGTGACGCTTCTCGCCGTCGAAGATGACGGCAAGCTTCTCGTCCTTGGGCGCGGCGTTCACGAGCTCGATGACCGAGGCGCGGCCGTCCGCGTCGACCATCGTCAACTGGGGTGCGAGGGTGCGCATGGCCGCGCTCACCTCGACGAGCGGAAGTAGCTCGACGGAAGTCACCTTGAAGCCATGCAGCGCGTAAATGTACGCGGACAAGCCGCCGTACCGGCCCTGCTCTATGATGTGTGTTACGCCGGCGGCGCGACACGCTGAGATGATGGCCAGCAGCTTGGCGGGGCGCATGTCACCAAAAAGGCAAGGCGGCGCAGCCGGCCGCTGCGCGAAGCAGGAGCAGTTCCGTCTTGACATCATGTGGAACGCGCCAGCCGCCGGGTCCATGCAGTTCATCAACGTGTCCTTGGGCACGCACCTCTCCGCGCCACGGGGATTATCGGCCTTTACCATTGAGCCGGCTACGTGGAAGCACCAGCAGCCCGACGGCACGACGCGGCAGCCCGGCAAGAGGGCCTGCCAACCCTCTTCCACGGTCTCCGGCTTCTTCTGCGGGTAGAGATAGGCGAGCAGGCTGCTGTTGGAACTCGCCCACCTGATCATGGCAGCGCTGCTCATAGGCGAGCCAGCGCTGTGATCGATGTACGAGTCGCACTGCTTGCCTTGTGGCCAATCGCCTGCGCCTTTTAAGGCCTTTCTCTTGCCCTTTGCAAAAGGCACCGCACGCATCAGCTTACCCTGCAGCTTCCACTTTTGGACCGTTGCATCGGTCTCGGCGTTTCCCGTAGAAGCCCCGTTTTGAATCGCGCGCTTCATGGCTTTCCGCGACAATCGAGCAGCCTCGGTCATCGTCGACGCCGGGGTACAGTTTCGGGATCACACGGCCGAGGCCTCACACTCTCGTCGTCTCCGCCCCGCCCAGGGAGGTCGGGTCAAGTCAAGTCAAGTCCAAACTAAGCAAGGGGCTGGGAGCTCCCATGAAACAAGTCAAGGGCACGCCTTTTCTGACTATCCTGCATCTTTTACAAGTTTGAAGTTATGAAACTTGCTCTGGACGGCCTCCTCTCTGCCTCCTCATGTAATCCATCGGCCCTTGCGTGTTCGCAGCTCCATCGGCTTCGCCCGCTTGTGACTATATGACCGAAGTCACCGTCACTGTACCTGATGGCGTATACGGCGGCGATGAATTTACGCTCGAGTACGAGGGCATGGTGCTCTCAGTGATTTGTCCCGCAGGCTGCCGACCGGGCGATGCAGTCAATCTGACGGTCGACGTGCCGCCCGCACAGAGCAATTCAGTCAGCGTTGTCGTCCCAAGAGGGTGCTACCCTGGCGATGAATTCACCGTCGAGTTTGACGGCCAGACGTTCAACATTGCCGTGCCTGACGGTTGCCGCCCAGGAGACGAGATCACTGTCGAGGTACCATCCTCAGGAGTGGGCAGCGGAGGAGGCATTCCGGTCACGGATGAGATGTTTAGAGCGGCTCTCGAGAGAGCTAGCCGAATGGGCAACAAGCCTGACCACGACATCTTGAGGTGGGCCCTCACCACCTACTGCCAGAACAACGGCGACATCGTGGCCACTTTTGCAGCAATGGGTGATGACCCTGCAGAGGCGCTCAAAAAGCCTCTGATGTGCGACACGCCTGAGAAGTTCGCTGCCAACTATGTCCTCGGCTACATGAAGGTCAGGAAATGAGCTGAAAAGATGCTTCCACGCGGCACGCTTGCCTCAGCGCCGCACGCCCGCACCGCCCACGGCCGGTCTGCCGTGCGGCCACGCTCTCTTTCCGACTACGTTCTGCCGTGTGGGCTTGACGGGTTACGCCAAAAATCCGCAGACAGGTACACCCCCGGTCCCGCGATCGTCCATGCGATCGTCCTATGCTGCTTGCCGGCTATCCGCCGATTTTGTCGCGCGCGACGTGTGCACGTGTGCGATGTGTGTGGCGAGCAGGCGGCTCTCGCGCGGTTCGCGCACCCGGACCCGCCGCTCGACCGATCGCAGTATTAAATTATGACTATGGCGTTAAGTGACTATCATCTATATTCGATTATCGGTTTGCGACCGGACGTAGTTTTCCCAGCGTTTTCCCTGTCCCGGTTTTCCAGCCTTTTCCAGCGTGTTTTCCCCGGCCCCGCCGGCCGCCGCGCTCAGCTCGGAGGCGCGTCGCCCGGCCGGTCCCGGGACCCGCCCCCCCCCAAAGGCCAAAGCAATCCGCGCCCGGCTCCGCGCTCCGACACCACAGAGCGACCGAAGACATACAAGATCACCGAATCAGACTCGAGCACATGGCCTGAGAGATCAACCAGGACTGTAAAGCCTCAACACCCTCGTCCGGGTCGGTCGGGTGCACGTGGCGTACGAGCTGCGCCTATAAATGGATAAAGTCGAATACCTTAGTGGTTCTGCTCGTGCGCTGGTTTCTGCTTGTCGTTCGAGCTCTCTCATGCTTTCGCGTCGCTGGTGTAGCGCGGCGCGCGCGCGGCGGCGTCCGTCTCGCTCAGGCCGAAGGCGCTCAAGGCGCTTTGGTACATGAAGGGCGGACCCACTCGACGCTCACCACTCACGTGCGCGAGGGCGAAGTCGGCGTCCGGACTCGCAGGATTGATGCTCTGCTCCTCAAACTCCTCGACGTACCTGATGAGGGAGGCACTGGAGAAGCGATTAGAGGCCATTGGAAGCCATGAGAGCCAATCAGAGCCAATCAGAGTACAGGTCCCACCAGTACACCGTAAGTGAGAGCCAATCAGAGCCAATCAGACGTACAGGTCCCACCAGTATACAGTAAGCTGCACGTCCCACTGCGGCGGAAGCGCCCCTACCATGCCCGGCACGGCGCCTGTTGCCAGCACGGTCTCGCTCGATACGCGGTACGCATTCGAGACCGAGTCATCAAAGAAGTGCACGCGGATGGGCGGACACGCCCGCTCCTCCACCTTGGTGTTCGCGCGTGCCGCTGCCACCGTGCACGTGTCCAACACGAGCGCACTGATGCCCGATGGCTTGTCGTACCCTGACGCGTACACGTCGGCCGCGTGCGCGATCATGGCCCCGCAGCTGCCGTACTCAAACGGGGCGCACTCCTCCGCGCTCGCCTCCGTGGCAAAGAACTCGCCAAGTTGCATCGAGCCATTGAGCTGCAGCGCCACACTCTCGACAGAGCTCTTCGTGGGCGGTCGCGCAGTGAGCACTTTACGGAGGATGCCTGGAGTCGCAAGCGTCTCGCGCAGCGCCTCGATGGTGTGGGTGCCTCCGCGCACGCGCTGCTCCAGGGAGCTGGTTGGGCTGGCATGGCCATTGGTGAGCGTCTTGTCAAAGTCAAAGACGAGAAGGGTCACCTCCTCCGGCTGTCGTTGGGCCACGATGCTTGCGATGGTGTCCCCGAGAGCCCTGCTGCCCGAGAGTCGCACGCACTGAGCAGCGAGCGGCGGCGAAGAGAATGCCTGCTTCTTTACAGAGGCAGCTGCCTCCTTCACTGCTGCCTCCTGCGCTTCCTTCTCGCGCTGCTTTCGCTTCCACGCTGGCTCTGCTGCTTGGAGTGGGGCAGGCGGCGGCGCCGGGGCAAGAGATGCGCCGGGTGCGGGCGGTGGATTGGGCGCGCCAGCAGGCGGCGGTGGATTGGGCGGTCCAGAGGGCGGCGGCGGCGGAGCACCTACGGACGCAAGTGGAGGCGGTGTAGGCGGTGGTGGTGGCCCCGGCACGCCTGGAACGCGGGTCGCGGCTGGCGGCGGAGGTGGCGGTGGCGGCGGTGGCGGCGGTGGCGGCGGTGGCGGCGGTGGCGGAGGTTGTGGAGGTGATGGCATGTTTGCAATGTCGGCAAGAGTGTCGGCGCCGCGAAAAGTTCGGTTCGCGGTTGGGACGCAGAACGCAACGGTGTGAACGTTAACACGAGGCACTGAACAACTTTCCCGGAGTGAGTTTAAGTTCATATACGTAAAGAAAGGCCCAGTGCCTTGCCTCGCACGATGTGCCCTAAAAGCAACACTTCCACGAGCCGCGCGTACAGCACGCCTTCACCGGCGAGTGAGAGCGTGCTAGCTTGTGCATCAGCTCGGCGACGGCTGTCTGGTTGCGCGTAAGACTCACCCTCTGGCGTGCGCGCGTTCCCAATTTGGCATCTGTGGCCGCGTCGAGCACAATGTCTCCAAGACGGTTGTAAACCATTGGGAACCGCCGCAGCTGCGTGAGCTGACACGGCAGAGCGGTCGCCGACGCATACCGCCGCGTTTCGGCTGCCGGAAACACGTTGGATGCCTGGGCACGCGTCTCAAGGCAGGTGAACTCGGAGGCCTCGAGAAGGGCCATCTCGCGCACAAAGAGGCCGATCCGCAATCGCTGAGTGTGGTCCCACCAAGAGGGCGCCAGCTCAGTGTATGCCTGCTTCTCGAGCTCGCGGCTGCGCTTCTTAAAGCTCTCGTCGCTCGTCCAGTTGAGGACGCGGGTGTCATCGTGCTCTATTGGTATCATCAAAACCGCGCATGCCACTCGTGCGGGCGCGAACAAGGTCGCCCCGCCGCACCAAAGGCTATCCAGCGCGAAGTCGGAGCCATGAGCATGCTGTGCGCGAGCGAGGGCCTCCCAAGTCGCCCCCTCGCGCACGAAAAATCTCGCGTCGACCACCGCCGCCTGCTGCTCCACGTATGAGGTCTCTGCAGCGACCACGCCAGAGCCATCCCAAAACTCCGCGGCGTTGAGGAACTCTATCCATTTGCCTCGCGGATCGCCAAATTTGAGCGTGGCCCTGGCGGCGATGGTAGGTTGTGAGATGACAGGAGGCCCACGCTTACCAAACGCTGCAGTCAGTCGATGCCAGTAAGCGTCGATAGGAAAGTTCCGAAACGACATGTCTTCGTCGGCGAGCCAGACAAAGTTGTGCTTTGCAATCAGGTCCATCGCCTGCAGCCAGAAGAGCATCTTGGGATAGAACGGCTTACCGTTCATCGTCTTCGCCGGGGCCGTTGGCAAGGTACCTCTTCGCACGACGAATTCGGTGCCAACACGCGCGGCTGCAAGTTTGGCCTCAAGCCACTGTTCTGTCGAAGAGCGATCATACAGCACCACAGCCCACGATGCCAAAGGACCAACAGCCATGATGTTCTGCTTGATACGCTGCCGTGAGGCTAGCTTCGAGGACGAGACGTGCAGCACGAGCAATTCACGAGACAAGATTTGCATTTCCATGCTGGGGTGCGTGACGCAAATCTTCAATCGCGAATCACACGCATTTCCAATTCCAAGCGCCAGTTCCGCAGCTCGCTTCTTGCGGTTGATTGGACATTTATAACCAATTGCGGAATGGCGCTTGTTTTTGGAAGAAAGGAAACGGAGATTTCTCAGGGGATCGCCGAGTGCAGGAATTATGTCGTCATCCAAGCGCAACCGCATGGTTAAGGAACAGCCGGACGACGAAGTCGCCACCAAGCGCGTGCGCAAGAGCCACAGCGCGTCGGAGCCGGAAACGAAGGCGTGCCAAGGCCCATTCCCAGATTGGAATGCCCCGCGGGAACACGAGGTGCGATCTGTGCATGAAGCCCTCTCCACTTTGCACCCAGAGGTCATGGAGGAGATCTGCAAGCCCAAGAAGGACGAGGGTGGCTGTGGCTCACGTGAGCTCGTCCTTGACGCGCTCGTGGGGACCATCCTATCCCAGAATACGACAGACGTGCAATCCCACCGCAGCTTCTTAGCGCTCAAGCAGGCATTCCCCACCTGGGAGGCGGTCCGCTCCTCGCCGCCAGCGGCCATCGAGACCGTGATCCGAAGCTGCGGCCTCGCGGAGACGAAGACGGCGCGCATCCAGGCCATCCTCGAGCGTCTGCACGAGGAGCGCGGCGAGTGCTCCCTCGAGCACCTGCGCGACGAGCCCGACGAAGAAGTGAAGCGCGTGCTCGGCTCCTTCAAAGGTGTGGGCGCCAAGACCATCTCATGCGTGCTTATGTTCTGTCTCAAGCGCGCTGACTTCCCGGTCGACACGCATGTATGGAAGATTGCGATGGCCCTCGGATGGGTGCCCAAATCGGCCAGCCGCGACCAGACGTACGCTCACCTCAACAACCGAGTGCCGGACGGGATCAAGTACGCGCTCCATGTGCTGCTAGTCAAGCATGGCAAGGTGTTCAAGAATGACGTCAAGGCGCTTCGAACCAAGATGAGAGGCGCATTGGTCGTACAAGAGGAGCTCGCGATGACGAGGGTCAAACCCGAGGAAGTAGAAGGTCTGCTCGCAGTCAAGCCGGAACCTGTCGACTGACTAACATCTGAGACTAACAACTGGCGACTGAGACTAAAAACCTGTCGACTGAGACTAACAACTGGCGTTCGCAAGCTTTCAAACAAAACAAACGAAATTCTTCCCCACCCCCGGTTTCGTCTGAATACCGGGAGGGAAGCCTCAGAGATTAACCGCCAGCGTGAAATTAGCGCGTGCGCGAAACGATAGGAATTTGCGGTGGAGCCCGATTTGGATTTCCGACTTGTCCGTGTGTTAGAAGTCACACAGACACACATTCACATTCACACACACACATTCACACCAAGGCGGGTACCGCGCGGGGGCGGTTTAGAAGGGCGACATGCCCAGGGTGAGCTTGAAGCTCAT
>PJAB01001287.1:0-15691 GCA_002887195.1 Chrysochromulina parva
AAGATACATTTTGGGATACACATGAGATACATTACGATACATGTATCTTGGGCGCTTCCTTGGTGTCACACTGGATACATGTCAGGATACATCAGGATACGTGTATCTTGGACTCTTCATGCGGGATACATGCGGGATACATGCGGGATACATATCTCGGGGGTTGGGGGAATGTTGATGCCATCATCATAGCCAAAGTGACAGATACAAATGTATCTTGATGTATCTTGATGTATCTTGATGTATCTTGATGTATCTTGATGTATCTTGAAAGGACACATCGAAATACATGCAAGATACATGCAGGATACATGCAGGATACATCAGGATACGTATTGTATAGGAAACTCCCCCCAATTTGTATAGGAAACCCCCCGTCACCTGATCTGGGTTAGGGGTTTCGAGCCGTACCGGTAAGACACCGGGGGGAGCCGGGACACACACGGCGACACGGGACACACACGGGACACACACGGGACACGCGGGCGCACAAAGGCACACGGACCACGCAGACGAACCTCACAACCATCCAAACCCACCAACAACACACATCCCGCACGTCAGCGCGACGACCGAAGCCGCGGCCGACTCAACAGCCACAGGCCCGGAGCCGACCGCTCCCCGCGGCCGGCTCAGTACAGACGTACAGTATACATCTGGGATGCTTGTGAGGTTCGTCTGTGTGATACGTGTGCCCGTGTGCGCCCGTGTGTCCCGTGTGTTTCCCGGGTGAAAAGAAACCGGGGGGGCCGTGACACATTTTACCGGTACATCCAACAAACGATGCGTGGATGAAACTGCTCCAAAAAGTGAAACGCACTTTGTGGTCTCCTCGAGAGTGCTGGGGGCGGAGATGGAGTTGGCAACACCGGCAGCGGAAGTGGCGACCGAAGAGCTGCCAAGGACTCCCGAGATGACTGAGGCGCAACAAACGCCGTCAAAGGCGTCGCCGGCGGCTCCAAAAACTCTCGAAGAATGGCAGCGCGAAACACAGCAATACCACCACGTCCGCCACCGAAGCACCGAGTCAAACGAATCTGCATCTGAAATGTCGCTTGACAGTCGCTTGAACTTGATGCAGTACTCGTCTCAACGTGGCTTCATCGTGTGGAATGTGGATCAACGTAAGGTGCAACTGCGGCGGCGGGTCAGTTCGCTGGGAGACGAGGTGCTCAATCGCTGGGAAGAAGAGCGTGGGAAATATGAGGAAATGCAACGCGAGCTAGATGTGCTCAAAAGGGAGGAAGAGCTCGAACAACAGCGGCTGCAGCGCGAGCAAGACGAGCTCAAAAGGAAGAAAGAGCGCCAACGTGAAACACTGAAACGGCACGAAGCCGCGAAAGCTAAGCGCCTGGCCCGTGAAGCCGCTATGGCTGCTGCAAAGGCCGAGTCGGAGCGTGCGGCCGCTGCGATGGCCGAGGCGGAGGAGCGTCTACAAGGCAGGCTGCGTCTCGCCTTTGAAGATTTCGACACGGACAAGTCTGGCACAATTTCCATGTCCGAGCTGCAAAATGTCCTTTCAGCCGCGAAGCTTGCGTTGAGCCCCGGGGATCTGGAGACGCTTCTGGGCACCGCCGACACGGACAAAGATGGTGAGATCAACTTTGACGAGTTCATGAATCAGCTGCAGGAGGAGTTCCACTCGGGAAGGATTGGTGGGCTAATAGACATTGTGGAGGAAGCGAGCGTCACGAACGGCTGGCTCAACCCGATGGCATGGTTCAAGGTGAAGGCGGAAGGTCAGGGTGTCATTGCGACCGAAGAAGGTCCACCTGCAGCCGACGACGAAGTCCAAGAACCCGAGGAGGAGGAGGAGGAAGAGGATGAAGAGGAGGAGGCAGGGCCGGTCTCATTCGGCGTTTCATCCGCAGCATCGTCTAGCAGCGAAATGAAGGCCTATCGGGTTCGTACTCAAAGGCATATGCTGTCCGAAGCCATCGTCAGAGAGCGCAACTCAATCATGGCGGAGGAGCAGCGCCTGGCTGAGAAAAAGATGGCCAGATTCAAAGAGAGCCAACAGGACAAGTACAGAGCGTACACCAGGAGTAAGTATCAGATGTTCCAGCAGGCCAAGGTCGATAGGATCGCCAACGCAGAAGCGCTGGCCGCGGAAAAGCGTGAAGTTGGCGTGCAGATGCGGCTCCAGCTAAAGTCGCAATACCAGGAACTGCAGAACAAGGCCCAGGAGCGCGCCACCCTTACGGCCGCTCATACGCTACAAGTGCGTCAGGAGAAAAAGGCCGAGACTGAGAAGAGGCACGAAGAGCATTTGAAGCACGGGCACATGATTGCCCTTGCAGCCGCCGAGGAGCGCCGAAAGCGGAAGGAAGAGGCTCTCGCAACTGTGCGTAAGCAGACAAAGGCAACGCAGGACTTTGCCGCTAGGGTCAAGCACGAGACGCGCCCCGAGGTTCGAGAAGCAACGCGAGACTTCTTCCAAGCGAAACGTGATGCCCTTGCAGAAAAGGAGCGGGCTCTGCAGCAGGAGGGACGGATGATCCGAGAGCAGGACACCCAGGCCTTCATGGAAAAGATGACCGGGTCAGTGATGGAAACAAAGGAGCTAAGGGGCGCTGGGGTACGTCGTGCACGGGAAAAGACCGCGCGCAAGAATCAGCAGGCCGCCGAAGAGGTGCGGCAGCAGCTTAGCGCGGAGAACGAGCGCCGAAAGATGCGCGAGATGGAGCACTCGAGGCAGATTGAAGAGAGCCACGCTTCCAAGATGGCTCAGAAGTTCAACCCGAAGGTGCACAGTCCGGACGCTGCTCGTGCGGAGCTGCGACATAGCATCGAGGCGTTGACGTTGAACCCGTTTAGCCACATGTATTACGAGTGCTGATGTGAGCGTATTTTGAAACCCAATCACTGCATGATGTCCCATGAGCCATACGCGTGTGTAGCAAGCAAGCAAGCTTATTAGTCGAAACGACACAAGTACCCGGTACTGTACCTAATCTTGCTTGTTAAACCAAACTTGAAGTTTCTCGTTCACGTGAACATCCATTTCTGTGTGGGCTCCCGCTGGCGCCCTGTGGCGGGCGAGGAGCCTCGCGGGATGTTCGCGGGCAGACGGCTTGGCCGCATCGCCCTTGGCTGTATGCCTGGTGCGCTGCTGTGCACGAGTCGTACCATCCACTGCAAATCATCACAGGAACAGCCAGGTTACGCAATTCCGCCCGAGACCATCACCGCGCTTGTGGATTACAAGCCGATTCCGTCTGTCTCCGTGCAGCCTCGCATTCAAGAGCACTTACTGTACTGCCACTACCAACCGACGCTTTCGCTCGAGGACGTCAGCTGCCCGACCCTCAGGCTTGCCGGTGCAAGCTTCAACCCTTGCACACTTAACTCGCACGGCACGAATGGAGTCAACCTGTACTACACTGCCTTTGAGCTGCAGAGCCTCGCGACCAGAGAGAAGAGGATGGTCACCGGTCTCCCCGAAGGCGCCCGCATGGAGCACCTTGCCTGGAGCCCCGATGGGCAGAAGCTGGCATTCAGCCTGCGCACATCTGAGGTCGGCGACGACTCCGCGTGCCGGCTCTGGATCATGGACGTCGCAAGTGCGAAGGCAGCGCCGGTCTGGCCAGAGCAGCGCCTCAACTCCGTCTTAGGCTCGGGTATCAGTTGGCTACCCGATTCGATGTCGCTCATCATCAAGCGCCCCGTCGGCACGCGTGCCAATGCGCCCGCACCGACCACGCTCCCGTCGTCGCCTTCTGTCCAGCAGTGCTCTGCTGGTGGTTCAAAATCGGCGGTTCGTACGTATCCCAACCTGTTGACTTCCGAGCAGGACGCCGAGATGTTTCGTCACTACGCGACGGTTCAGCTTGTGCTCCTCGAGCTCACCAGCTTGGACGGCAAACCCCATGCCCATGAGTGCTCCCTCGGCTCTCCTGCCATCTATTACTCTGTCGACCCGTCGCCGGACGGCACGCACGCCCTCACTTCCCGTCTGAGGCCAGACAAGCTGAGTTTTGCAGTGCCGTGGTCACGCTTCGGACGCATGATCGAGGTGCGGCCTCTTGTACCGCGGCTGCACGGCGGTGGCGAGGCGACGGCGAGCAACAAAAGTGTGGTGTTGCAGGCGACGGACGCGCTTGAGTCCATGCCGATTGGACACGACGCCTGCCGGCCTGGCCTTCGAGGCTTCGGATGGAGAGCCGACCAGGCGTGCATGCTGCAATACTGTGAGGCTCTAGACGGTGGCGATCCCAAGGCGAAGGTGGACTTTCGTGATCGTGTCCTTCTGCTGGCGGCCCCATTTGAGGGGCCGCCGGAGGAGCTCATGCGCACCAAGACTCGTTTCCAATCGATCCGGTGGGCCTCGGATGGCTCTGCGCTGCTGTGGGAGCGTTGGTACCACGATCGGCGCACAACGATCTCCCGCATCTCGTGCCGGGGAGACGTGACCTCGCCCTACATGGAGTACGACTTCAGTGATGCGTATGAGCATCCCGGCACACCGCTCCTCGAGCCTGGTCCACACGGGCGCAACGTTCTGCGGCTGCATAAGGTCCACACGGCATCTGATGCTCGCGGTGGGGACGGAGATGGGGCCTGCCTTATTTGGGAGGGTTCCGGCGCGTCTGAAGAGGGGCTCCGCCCCTTTTTGGACACGCGCCGTGTGGTCGACGGCACCAAATTGCGCCGGTTGTGGCGAGGGGCGGCTGGCTGCTACGACGAGCCCTATGTCGTGCTCCACTCGCACGCAGCCAAGCTTGCGGGGGCGTCGGCGGTAGTGGGGGATGATGCTGGAGGTGGGGAGGAGCTTTTGCTCTTGGTCACGCAACGGCAGACGCAATCGCAGCCTCCACAGATGCTCCTCAAGGCTGTGGATGAGGCCTCGAGTGCGAGCGCGAATGCGGATGCGAAGACGGACGAGTCGCGATTGCTCGCGACCCTCTCTGAGCCGACTCACCCTCAGCCTGGGCTTATAGGCATCCGCAAGTCCCTGATCACGTACGAGCGATCAGACGGCGTGCCGCTCTCCGGCAACCTCTACCTGCCCGCCGGGTACGATGCCGAGAAGGACGGGCCGCTACCGACAATCCTGTGGGCGTACCCTCGTGAGTACAAGTCGAAGAAGAGCGCCGGGCAGGTGCGGGGCTCTCCGCACATGTTTACGACCGTCAGTTGGGGGTCGCCTCTGTTCTGGCTCACGAGGGGCTACGCGGTGCTCGATGGGTTTGCCATGCCCATCATCGGCGAAGGGCAGAGCCATGAGAATGACTCATACGTGGAGCAGATACAGATGAATGCGAGAGCGGCGGTGCAGGAGCTCCAACGACGTGGAGTCGCGGACCATCGTCTTGCCATTGGAGGACACTCATACGGCGCGTTCATGACGGCGAACGTCCTCGCGCGCTGCCCCGAGCTCTTCTGCGCAGGCATCGCTCGGAGCGGCGCGTACAATCGCACGCTCACGCCGTTTGGGTTCCAGTCGGAGGAGCGAAGCTTCTGGGAAGCGGCCGAGACGTACGCGAACATGTCTCCATTTCATCACGCGGACAAGATCAAAACCCCCTTGCTCATCGTCCATGGCGAGGCTGATCCCAACCCGGGCACATATCCGATGCAGTCCGAACGACTCTTTGCCGCCATCAAGGGGCTCGGGGGCACTGCGCGCCTCGTGCTCTTACCTAATGAGGGGCACTGGTACCGTGCGAGGGAGAGCATCTTGCATGCACTTGCGGAGCAGGACGCGTGGCTCGAGAAGCATGTCAAGCATGCGAAGCCACTCAGTCAGGCGGCGCGAGAAGCGCCGACGTCCAAGCTGTGAAAATGGTGGTTTATACGCTTTAGGCCTTTCGTTTTGGTTTTTGTATAGTTCTGCCGCGTCTTGCTCGATAGGATACAACGCTGTCACACTCCCAGTCACATTGACGGATTCTTTCTGACTAAGGTCAGGTCGACCGCCGTGACGTTACCCACCAAAAAATGCACGATCATGGTTGCACACAGTTGCACGTCGATGAGCTGCATGAACCATGAAGCTGTCGAAGACGGGGCAAGCAGACCGGGCCTAGACGGCACAGCGTAAAATATAGTAAGATATAGTCGTCACCTTTGCAGCATGGCCATGGGAGCCATTGGCGAGAAGGGCATGGGGCTCGCGTGGATCAGCAAATCGGCGCCACCCGGCGGCTCTGTGAGATAGACGATTCAGATTGGCTCCCTCGCGCCTCGCCTAGGGGAATGCAGTAGGAGCAGTGGAGCCTAGAGACATGCAGTAGCATCGTAGCTGTTTGGATGAATACGGCTACCGTGATTGTTCCTTGCGCCCCATCTCGTCCGTTCATCAGGCAACATTGAGGGACTTGGCGAAGGCGACAAGCTCGGGGCAGCAGCCGTTAGGCAGCGTGAGATGGAGCTTGGAGACCTCCTGCTTGAGGTATAGTACATCCGCGACAATACACTGGCGTGTGAAGAGGATGGAGGTGTCGACTTTCCGATAAGCGGCCAGCAGCCCGACATCGAAAGTAGCGAGTAGCCGCTCGAAAACAGTGTGCAGCTGCTGGCGACAGAGCAGAGGCTCCAGGACCTTGTACATGTGCATCATATCCTTAATCACCAGCTTCACGCTCTCTGTGGGTTCCGGCCTTCGCTTCTCCTCTGAGGGTGTCAGCTGCATCGCCAGCACACCCATGTGACCCCTACGCCGATCCTCAAGCATAGTTACCAACTTTGCGAACAGCTGGTCCTGGTGACTGGCGTAGTCGGTGGCTGCGTCGTCGGTGGACTTGAGGAGAGAACGTTGGCTCTCGGGCACGTATGCTGCGAGGATTGCTTTGAGATGCGGCAGGAATGCCAGCACGACGGCGAGCGCCTGCGATGCCAGCGCCAGGTGCTTTGCTGTGATTACTTTGAGACCCGCAGCCGCATCGGCTCGCATCGCGCCACCATGCAGCACTTGCTTATATGTGATTTCGTGGAACAGCTTGAGCAGGGCGGGTAGGAGTTGCGCCACCTGTGGGCCCACCGTTGGTATCGCTGCCACGCACTGCATATAGTAGACAGCGTTCAACAGTAGCATGAGGGTCGATCCTACCACTTTGTGACCTACGCCGTCGATGATCAGTTCGCGTGGCGCGGCGCTCGTGTCAAGGTGCTGCGGCTCGCGTAGCAGCAACAGTTCGGACTCAGCGAGCATGGGAATCTGATGTCGAACCAGCGCGTCAGCAATTCGTTGGAATTCAGGCGGCACCTCGACCTCTTTCCACTGTTCTGCTTCGACGACTGCGGTCAGCTGACTCTTGGCTGCATCATGCGTGGCGCGAAGGAACTCAGCAGTGTGCTGTTCCAGCTCTGTGGCTAGGACGGAACGCGCTGTTGGACACAGGTGAGCCACGTCACGAATGAACTCCAGCACGAACTTGCTGACACGCACAAAATCGACAAGGCGCATCCGCGCGTGTACTTCCTTCCGCTTGTTGAGCATCTTCATATAGCGCTCCTGCGCAAGCTCGCAGGCATGGACGAGCAACTCGAGGCTGCGCGCTTCCATCTGCGCAGAGTACTCTTGCCCCTCGTCTCCCGCGGCCGCAGCAAGGCCGTCCGGCGACGCAAGAGCCTTGAGTACAGCCTGGTGAATAGCAGCGGAACGGCGCAGCAGTACCATCACCGATGCCACTACGCCCGCCATCACGGCCTCGAACCTTTCCGTTGGCAGCTTCTGCAGCTGCCTGCTTACAGAAGCCGATGCCGTGAATTCCGCCGCTTCAGGATGCGGCCGCGCATCTCCATCCACCGCCGGGGATGGACTCCCAGACTTGCCACTGGTGTCATCAAGCCTCATGGCTGCCTCCTTGACCATATCCTCGTGTCCCATCACAGTCAACTCCTCCTGCAGCCTTCGTTTTACGAGGGCGCGTATGGTGCGCAAGAGGTGCTCCTCGAGCTCTCCCAGTGCCTCACCTAACAAGCGCAACCGCAGCAGCCCTACACCTACTGGCACAAGGCGTGACTCCAGCTCCGAGGCCAGCACCTCCTTGGGAGCAGAGGCCACCTCGCTGTCCACCTCGTGGCCCAGAGCGAGCTGCAAAAAGTCCTTGCTCATGATATGCGATATTTGTCGCTTTGTCGTCGCCAGCGAGAGACCGAGCGTTTTCAGTGCACAGATCCCGGTCAGCTCGGTCGCGAGTAACCTCTGAGAGGACGAGATTAGGTCGAGGGCACCAGCAAAGTCGCGCGCAGCAAGAAGCTGTTGGATGGTTGGCTGTGTCGCCCATGCAGCATGCATGAGCCGCAGCTTTTCGAGCAGCGCAGCCGAATGAGCACGGCGCCGGACGAGGACAGGCAAGAGCAGAGACTTGTTGACCAGGTTCGCCTCGAGTGAGCGCATCTTCGTACGCAACTGCTCGATTTGATCACAACTGGCTGCCACCTGTTGTTGCAGCTGTTGGTACGAGGCCAGGACAGTGAAGAAGCAATGTTGGCGCGATGAGACCTCGGAAAGCAGTTTGAGCTCGACCGTATCGAGGTGGCCAGCCAGCTTCTCCAGGGCCACCATTGACGAATATGGTTGATCTGGAGGTGAGAATTGGTCGAACGTCCGCGGGCGGGATAGCTTGAAGTCCTCCTCAAAACAGACCGCGGGCACTTGTTTCAATCCAGCAGAACACTCAGTCACAGCGGCGAATGAGGTGCTGTCACAGCCTTCGCCCACAGTAAGCTGCGATCTATGGGCTGCCATGAAAGCGTATGGTTGGCCCACCCGGCGCATGTACTCGGTGAAGTCGCTGAGCGTGAGTGTGCGCTCGTGTGGCACTGAAGGTGCCAAGTTGCTGGACTTTACCATGTAGCTAGAGACAGAAAGGCGAACATCCTCGAGAGTATACTCGTCCAGATCATCAGGCAAACCAAGAAAGGTGGCCCAGGTCTGACGAGGGCTGTTGACCACGGACGAGAAGTTGGCGCCCGCCATTTCCTCCAAGAATCCAGATACTGCCACGTGTCAAGTCAGGTTTACGGTAAGTTCAAGTTGTTGACGTGACTGCTGCTGCTGCTGTGAAACACACAAGGCCGCTTGACAAGGAAGTCGCATCAAGATAATTCTTTCCCCCTTCCACCACTTGATTGTGCTTGATTGTTGATTTGACGACCGCTCTGTGTGTCTGAGTGTGTTGACTTCTCGCATTCCCCACAGCACGCTCCAATCTTGCGCTCGGGTGGGCATACCGTTTCTCTTGCTTTTGTGGTTGAATTCGGATCGAGAAATCGTCAGATGGGTGGAGCTCGTGCACCTCCCGCGCAGCTTCGTTTCTTTCGAGGTTGTGAGAAGCTCGCGAAGTATTCTCAGATTGCCCCCACAACCCGCCCATGCTCGCTCTCTGCCTCGCCGCCAGCGGCCTCAACGTGGGGGTCCCGCACGTGGGGCGCGCCCGCGCCAACGTCCTCATGGTGCCCTCGTGGTACGCGTACACCACCGGCGAGTACACTACCAAGGGCCCTTTGAGCGAAGGCTTGATCAAAGAGGTCAAGTCCCTCAAGGAGCAGGACGAGGTCGCCTTCCTCGGGAAGGCGGAACCCATCGAGCTCAGCGAGCAGGACCGCATCGACAAGGAGCGCCTGCAGAATGCCATGCTGGGCATGGAAACGTCCGATCTGCTCGACGTGACCGAGGATGATGTGAACTTGAATGACGCGACCCCCGAGGCGGTGCCCCCCGAGGCCATGACCCCCGAGGCTGCGGCCCCCGAGGTCGTGACCCCCGAGGCCGCGATCCCCGAGGACGCGTCGACCTTGGAGGCCACTCGACTGAGAATGATGGACGAGGCGATTGCTAAGCTCATCTGCCCCTTGACGAAGTCGCTGCCGATCGACCCGGTGATGGCCGAGGATGGAAGGGTCTACGAGCGCAGCGCCATCACGCAGTTTCTGACACAGCAGCTCAAGTCGCCCACGACCGGTCGCGCGATGGGTGCGTACCTCGTGACGGCGCACTCGATCCGGGACATGATCCGCGGGATGGTCGAGTCGGGCGCGCTGACGGGCGAGAAGCTCGGCGCGTGGACGACGAGGCTGGCGAACGAGGAGCGCATGGCGCAGATGCGACGCAAGGCGGACGCGGGCGACGGTTTCGCCATGTACGAGTTGGGTGCCGCCTACCACCATGGTGGGAAGGGGTTCGATCAGAACCTGGCATTGGCCGTCGAGTGGTACGGCAAGAGTCGCGATGCGGGCGACTTGTCGGGCACGGCAGCCCTGGGCCAATGCTACGCCGAGAGCGTCGGGGTGCGACAGTGCAAGGTGCGTGCAAGCATGCTGCTCGGCATCGCCGCAGACCAGGGCAGCCAGGCCGCGGCGTACTTGCTCGGGAACTACTTTGCGGACGGCTCGCACGGCTTCCCCCAGGACTTTGAGCTGGCACGTTCCTGGTACACCAAGGTGGTGGCTGCCAACGAGGTCGACATAGGGGTGGAAGATGTGCTCAAGGTCGCCCGGTGGTTGCGGCACAATCCAGCGGCGTAGGGGCTGCCGAGCGGAGCCGAACGCCTTGTTCTTCGGCCACAGTAGCACCAGAGCATAGTCCATACGTGAGCGGTGTCGCCATGTCTGAGAGGGCCAGGAACAGAGAGGATCACTAAAGGGCGGTGACCCTGTACAGAGAGCATCTCTGAGCGTGTGCATCAACCTATGAAGGGGTGTTACTAAAAATTACTTGTTGAGCGCGCGTGCGGCGCGGCGCGCAAGTCGCTTGAACTACGGAAGGAAACGGGGAGATCCAGGCGAGCTCATGAGGATTTCGGCGAGCTCCCGAGTTCTCTCGTGCGGGAGACGAAGAGGAATGGGGAAGACGAGCTCAGCAGCCAATACTCCGGCGATTGAAGCTACGCCACCGTCCCCCCAGCGCAATGTTGAGCAGAAGAAGCCAGAGTCGCCTCCAAAGCCACTGCAACCAGCACCAAGTGCGGCGGCGCTCTCTCAGACGGAGATCATGCAGAAACTGAATTCAGTGCCTACGTTTTGCATCCTCAATGGTGACTCAAACATTGTCGGCATGCAAGATCCCGAAGGCGAGGGCGAGGTGTGCTGCTGGTTCACCGATGCTGACGATGCCATGGGCATGCTCGCAAGCGCGCGGGAGTCCAACCCCGATGTGCCCCTGCTGCACCTCGGGGTAACGCCGCTGGGGCTGGCCTTTGCCTTGGCCATGGGCTGGGCTGAGTCGCACTTTGTGGGCAATCTTCGGCTGCAGGGGCAATCGTCGACCGTCGAGGCCACTAAGGAGGCGGTCGCGCAGCAAGTGGTTGCGCAGGGGCTTGAGCTGGGCACTTGGACGTTGCCCGTCTTCTGCTGTGATGAGCTATCGTCGTCGACAGTGACGCCCGTCTTCCTCAATCGGCACGACCTAGTGCAGGCATGGGTGGCGAGCGGCCGACCGCGCGAGACCGTTCCCGACAACCTTAGCATCATGGACCTGCGCGTGCTCGTTCATCAAATGCAGACGGACGCGTTCGCGTGGTCGACGATTCACTTCGTCGGCTCACCCAAGTCTGTGGCCCTCGTGCATAAGGCGAAGGCAGAGGCGGCGCTTGTCAAGCGCATTCTCGCGGGGGAGGTCTGCCTCGCAGGCGTACCAGACGCCGACGCGCCGCCACCACTCACGGACGACGAGCCGCCGCCCCTCGAGTGAATTCTTCAGGTGCGTGTGGCGTGTTTGCCCTCGATGTTTGCCCGTCTCTCGTGTGTGGGTCTCGTGCCTCGTTTGCTCGTGGCACAAAATGCACATCCATCTCGAGGTCTCACCTCCACTGTTCATTAATCATTATACCGTACGCAGGTGCATAATGCACAGCAGATGGACCACTGGAGGTCAACAGACAAACAAGTAAATGGAAGTGTGACGTGTCAAAGCGAAGCCAAACATGATCTAAAAACATGTCATTTTTGGAAGAAAGTAATTAACATAAGAACACAGGGGCCAGGTATAACCCGACGCTGTTCTGTACAGTACCGGTACTGAACCCATTGGACAACGCGCCGAGTGCGTCGTGTGTTATACGATGCCGTTGCAACCCACCAATTTGAAGTACAACGGCGTCCGAATGTACGCGAATGACACCCGCTATAGCAACAGCACGCAGCTCATTTGCGAGCCATCATCTCTTTTTGAATGCACAGACAGATGTGCTGCTGCAAATGCAACCTGCAGAGCTTTTGTTATTCCAACTCGATTCGCCACAAGCTTCTCACCGTTCATGAATGATCTTTCGACGCGAATGGGAGCTTCTGGTTGGCATGTGATGGATGTAGGCGAGCTCGCGATGCACCTCGGCTGTGTTCCAGATGTACTCGCATTCTATATTCTCAATGCCAGCGGCTATGACTTAGTGAACGCTTGGCGCAAGAAGCTGCTCAACGAATCACTGCGTGGCGATCAGATTGCTGGTGCAGCCTGGCTTTTGATTACTGAAGACTTAGGTCTGATAGATACCGGCTACGTGCTTCGCCAAGCTGGGGCTTGGTTTGATGGGGTGCTCGCAAGGTACCCAGAGTCAACGATATCATTACTACAGGGCCACTTTCACATCGAGCCGAAGCATCGTGTCATCCACTTTCCTCACGCAGCCAGCGAAGGCTTCTTGCGCCCCCTCGCATTCGATGCGAAAACTGAGCCCGTCCTTCTCTCGGGCGAGATTCATGCGCACTACCCACTCCGAGTTCGCGCACAGGCACTGTTAAGCACGGGCATGGTGCAAAGGCGCACTGTCACCACAAGAACACACGCGTTTACGAATCCGCAGCAGGAGGCGAGTGATTACGCCGAGGCCATCTCGCGTTACTACATCGCTATTGCTGGCTGCCGGCAGCATAACTTCAAGGGACGACCGGCATCCACCCTGTGGCTCGTCGCCAAACATTTTGAGATTGCCGCGGCAGGGACGGCGATGCTGACTGACACGGCCGCAGCTCACCTCCTTCGTCCACTTGGTTTACTGCCCGGAATTCATTACATCGAGAGCACCCCGTCAATGCTCAACGAGACGTTACGTTACTGGCTTGCCCCGGAGCAGCGTGAGGCACTGCGCAATATAACCGCACGAGGTCAGCGAGTTGTTCACAAATTTCACACAGGTGAGGCGAGAGCGCGTCACTTGAATCAGGTCGCATCTGCGCTTTGGGCCGCGAAGCGCGCCCAGGAGGGGGGTGAGCGTTGCCCTGCTTGCGTCAACAATAGGCTCGACGACTCGATGCCGGGAGCGCCATGCACAGTTCCAGAAGAGGACCCGTATGCTGCTGATGCAGATGTTCTACAAAACGGCTCTGCGAATTCAAGCACGCTGCTCAGTTGAATCTTGAAAACGCGAAGTCTCCCCAATACACACCAGGCTTGTCAGGCTATGCTTACGGAGACGGTGGACCATCGGAGTACGGTGTCCATTGGTCATTGGAGTACATTGGAGTACACGTTGCGCCTGGCGGTAACGCGGTAGCCCCGTATGAATCTCATTACTACTACGATAAGAATTCCCTTTCTTACAGTAGGAATTCTGAGCAGCTGATTCTAATCTGACAAGGGCCACGGCAAGAACCGAAAAACACCCACAGCGGCACAGTGCTCCAGTGCGGGATCGTGATCTTCACCGGACGCGCGGATTCGGGATTGGGAATTGAATTCGGTGCCAAACCCGCAACCGGATGTCGGCTTTCAGCTCGTCCAGGCCAATTCGCATGCAGGCATTCGACTATTTTCTCGGATCGCGTCATACGACTACCGAAAACTTCCGATACTTCCGTAAACCCGGAACCGTCGCGAGCGAGGTCCCCGGCACTGAGTCCGAGCACGCCCGTCCAGGATAAATATGTAAGTATACGACGGTCCATGACCGTAATGACGCGCCTTGTGTAATGGGCACATACCCGATAGCGCCATACTCCCGACCGCCAAAAGCTGAAGCTCACTGAGGCACGTATCTCTGTGGCGCACGTGTACGCTCGGGTCGCTCACGAACCCGCACACAACTTCGTACTGTCTCGACACGGCCAACCAGCCTATTTTCGGAGCCTTTTCGAAATGGGGTCAGACGCCTCCATCATGCTCTCTCTCTCTCTCTCTCTGCACACTGACGCGCGCCTCGAGCGTCGATATCCTCTGACTCCCATATGCATCGGCTCACCGCTTCTCGTGGGCGGTCAGTCGACAGGGACTACCCCTCAGCACTGACCCTTCTTTATCGCTTATCTTAGGAGCCGAGCAAGAATCCAGAATCGGCGTCGTCAAAAGAGGAAGCCCCTCGAGTTGCACGGGGACGCGCGATGACAAACGCAGCTGGGCAGCTCGCAAGCCCCGCGAGACCTTTGCAGATTACACGATGTATGCCATCTCGGCGCCGAGCAGGAGCGTCCGGAGGTGCCCGCACGTGTCGGTGAGCTTGCACACGCTGAGAAGGGGCTTGAGACCGTACGTGGCGAGCCTGACCTTGCCCATCGAGTCGAAGGAGGTGACGATGCCGTCGACGACGGGGAAGCCTCCATTGCTGAGGACGGGTGAATGGAGCCCCGCTGCGGCCGTACGACCAATCTTGGTAATGGGCTGAGCCACCAGTCCGCCGCCGCCCGTTGCGGGCACCGTCCAGATAGTCGTACCCACGATGAGATCCTTGGCCTGCTCGAGAACTCCACAGCAGCGTGGGCCGGTGGGCACGTGGTGAGCCGCGGTGAGGCTGAGGCTCCGCCCGTCTGCGATCGTGAGGGTGAGAAAGTCCGCATTTGCCTCTGGCTTGGCAATCGAGAGGAGCGAGACGGTGTCGGTGGTGAGTGCACCTTCGCTGGTCGCGGCAACGATGGCGTCACCTTCCCGAAGGGACGCGATGAGCACGCGCGTGCCATCGGCCCTCGTGACGAAGGCGTGCGACGGGAAGCAAGGGTCGTCCGCACTAGTGGCGGCATTGGAAGTGGTCGAGGGGGTCGAGGATAATGAGGTGCTGGGAGCCACGATGGCGGCAACGGTCGCAGGGACGCCTGCTGTGCTCAGAGCCGACCCGAGGGCCGCCGGGCTCGCCATGATGCCCGTGCTGAGCGCACTGCTCGCACTGTTTGCAGCCGTTGCGCTGGGGAGCACGATCGTGACGGTGATGGCGACCGAGGCGGGTGTGATGGTGAGCGTGACGGCCGATGGGGAGACGGTGGTGACACTGGAGGCCGCGGTGGCGAAGAGATTACGGATCGCTTGCTGCTTGTCGGGGCCGTAGTCACTCACGTCGCCGCTCGCAGTGAAGGCGGCATGGACGTATGCCAGCGGGGGCGGCGACAACGGGGGCGGCGGGGGCCGGGGTGGCGGCGGTGAGGGTGAGGGTGGCGGCGGTGAGGGAGAGGGTGGCGGCGGTGAGGGAGAGGGCAGGAACGAAAAGGGCGGCGGCGACGACGCAGGGCAGGCTGGGTCACGGTAAGAGCCGACGCGCTGGCCACCACCAGTGAGGCTGGCGGCGTCGGTTTCCGGATCTTGGGAGCTGGCGTGGCTGGAGGTACGCGAGAGCCAGCCGAAGCGAACCGTGCCACAGAGCGACGAGGCCGTGACGTCGCTGCCACCCGGATGTGACCAGCCGCTGAGGTCCCATACAGGGACGTTATTGCACTGAGCGCCCGATGCGCCGCGGAAGATGACCACGCAGCACGCGCTCGCACCCGCGCATGCCGCGATGCCGAATGGCGAGGGGGGCGGAGGCGGCGGCGGCGGTGGCGGCGG
>PJAB01001288.1:0-15670 GCA_002887195.1 Chrysochromulina parva
CTGGGAGAGACCGACCTCACTAGCGAAATTGAGTAGCCCGAGCGAGCGAGTACTCAGTACTTGTGTTGACCGAGGGGAGCGGAGCCGTCCGTCGAGACGGTGGTGGAGTGAGCGTGGGGGCGACCGCGAAGAAACTGAACTGAACTGAACGCCCTTAGGACTCTCAGTCTCACACTGCCGAGGGCCAAGCGAGTGCTCAGCATTTGCGTGGACTGTGGAGAGTAGGGAGAGAGGCGGAGTCCGCCATTCCGAACGATGGTGAGTGTCCGCAGTAGCGCGGCAGCGTCCACTGTGTACAGGCTCCAAGTAGCGCACAGATGGTACAAACGCCGACAGCTGATACACACGACACGCGTGAGCTTGAGTACTGCGTATCACTTATGTATACTTACAATAGAGAGGCAAGCTGCTCTACTGTTGAAAATCAGATTGTGTAGCGGCTCGGTTCTCAGCCGACAACCCTGCTCACGCATTTAGTTGCCCGCGTCATGGCAGATTGTAGCGGCCGATGTCACAATCCAAGGGAAAGCTCACCACCTCGCAAGGAGGGGTGAGCCTACTGTCAGCCACCCGTCTGGCAGCCACCTGTCTTCGGAACCGCCTTGGTACCCTCCATTTTCATATCCACTACCTTAGGCCCGCATTGGATGAAGGCAAACACGCCGGTGCCCGAGAGCGTCGGCGCCCAGCCCATAAAGTAGCGGACAGCGTCGATCGAGGTCTTGATGGATCAGTAAACGAACGTTCGAGCGCCCCCGCGATCGTAGACGGCAGGGAGCCTGAACTGCGGCCGCACGAGGGCTCTATGGAGTGCAGGCATCTCCTGGCTGAGGAATCGTGAGGGTCGTCGGCGGTCGTCGGCCAAGAGTTTCGCGTTCGAGGAAGTTTCCCAAAGCAAGCACTTTGGACACCTATCCCTGACTATCTATCTGCGCCGCCCGCTCGGCTTCGCGGCATCTCGCAAACCTTAGCCGCGTGAGGCCAGTGGCAGGCCCACCACCTGTACCGCCGGGTGCACGCTGCGCCCCACGCACGAGTTTGCCGGCGCTTCGTTCACAGGAAGGTGGGGTCGACGTGGAGAAACATGGTGGAGAAAGTACGCGGCAAGAAAAGGCAAGCGGCGGAAGGTGAACTTCGATGTGGCGATTAATTAGGGCTCGATCCCATTGGGAGTCGGCGCGTCGGACACGGCTGCGTTCACAGACACGCCCTCAACACCGACGCTCGCCTCCAGGCCGGCGCATCGCGCCACGAGCGTGTGCCGTCGGGCGGCGAGCGCGGTGACGCGCACGCGCGCGCGCAGGCACCCGGGGTGATCGAGCGGCGGCGGCGTCTCGTCGGTGATCACGACGACTTCCATCTCCTCGGCGCTCGGCACGGCGCTCGAGGAGGCAGAGACGTCCACCATCTCCGGCGTGAGCTCGCAGGGGTTCCCGTACGCGTCCGCCGCGCGCAGCTCAAATAAGCACGGGCGACCAACGGGCACGGCGCGCACCGACGGGGCGCTCGGCACGGCGCGCAAGGGGAGTGCCCTTGAAGAGGCATCGACCATCGCGTCGATAACGGTTGAAGGCGTGCGTGGGGCCCCTGATCCAAGAGCCGCGGAGCCGCTCCCAGGGCCCCAATCCGAAACGTCTTCGACTCCGCTGACGAGGCGCAGCCGGCCGTGAGGGAAGAGAGTCTCCGCCGAGGGCTCCATGATCGACCCGAGTGACGAATTCCAGGGCAGGCCGCTCCACCCGATGGGCGCCGTCGTGGGCGGCACGCTCGTGTCGAAGAGCGAGCGCATGGCCGGCGCGCACGGCGCCAGGTGCAGGCTATGCGGTGCGGCAGCTGCCACGTGGATGCGCATCGCCTCCGCGCTCGGCACGGCGCGGCCCTCGACGCTCATCGCCAGCTGGAGGGGGCCCGCGTCAACGCAAGAGAAGCTTGCTTCATAGGTCCCATCGTCGAGGTCGAGGACGGCGGCCTCGAGCACGCGCCGTGACGAGCGCACCAGCACGCGCACCGCGTGCCCTCCGCGCATGCATCGGTTCCCAAAGCTGTCCCGGCTCGTCAGCAGGAGAGTAACGGGCTCTCCCGCGATCACCACTCGCGCGCCCACGCTCGGGCTGTGAATGGGTCGGACTGTGAATGCGCCCACGCTCGGACTGTGAATGGGTCGGACTGTGAATGCGCCCACGCTCGGCACGAGCCGCACGCCGCACATCGACCCATTCACAGTCGCCGCCAGCACCTCGATGGGAAAAGGCGAGCGCCCGATCGGTACGCCTCTGAGCGTCACATGCATCAGGTGTGGACCTGCCTCGAGGGAGCGAAGTGCGACGCAGAGGGCGCGCGGGGCGGCGGGCGCGTGGTGCGACTGCCACGCGTGCGGGCTGTGGAAGAGGCTCAGCGCTGCCGCCGTCGTGAGCACGTGCGTGCGGGAGTCGCCTGACCACCCCGGTGGACACGTGGCCGGCGCCGTCGTGAGCACCCGCGCGCTCGTCCACGCCGCCGCCGCCGCCGCCGTCGTCGGTGCCGTTGACGTCGATGCCATTGTCGACGGCAACGAGTCGGCCCCCTGCTCTTCAGCTTCGTCTGTTTCGTCACCCCCCTGCTCCTCCACCGTCGTTGCCCGTTGCCGTTGAAGGCTCACGCACAGTCCATCGGCGAGCGCGGCGGGGGAGAGCTCACTTCCCGCGCCGTCCCTTGCGACCACCCACGCGAACCCAATTTCGCCCGCCGGCAGCGTGGAGGGGACCTGTGCGGTGCACGCGCTGCAGTCGATCGGCGCACACTCGACCACCAGCCGCCTCGGTCCGCACCCTAACGAAACCCATTCCACAACCTCGGCAGCGTCGCCGGCAGCCGCGACAGACGCTGCTGAGTGGGCCGATGACGCTGCTGAGTGGGCTGATGACGCTGCTGAGTGGGCTGATGACGCTGCTGAGTGAGCTGATGATCGCAGTTGCACAGTGAGCGAGTATCGGCCTGCGGCTGGGGCGGTATAAGCCGCCCGGTAGCGCCCCCCAGCCTCTTCGCATACGCTCACATGCGCCTCGGCGACGACCGACGTATCGTCCGCGAGCACCAGAGTGGCGCGAAATTCAAACGGAACGTCTCCGCCGCCGCCGTCGCCGCTAGCTTCGCCGTCCCCGCCGTCCCCGGCGCCACCGCCGCCGCCTCCGCCGCCGCCACCGCCGCCGCCGCCGCCACCGCCGCCGCCACCGCCGCCGCCACCGCCACCGCCGCCGCCGCCGCCGCCGCCGCCGCCGCCACCGCCGCCGCCGCATCGGGAGCTCGGGAGGAGGAGATTCCCCAAGGCGTCGCGAGGCTCGATGAAGAACGTGGTGCGCTGCCCAGCTATGGCGAGGTGCGAGCCATCGCCCGAGATCGTGCATCTCGCAACGCAGATTGGACCAGGTCGCACCTCGCACAGCACCCTTGTGTCCTTCCGACCCGCTGTACCGGTGAGTGACGAAGCACCGGTCAGTGACGAAGCGGACGCCATCGGCCGCTCTGCCGCCGTGCCAACGGGCTCACCAGCGATCCATGCATGCACGGCGTATGTGGCGGCTCGGGACGTGAGGAAGCATCCTAAAATGGACGAGCCATCCTCATGAGGCGCGAGGCTGCATTCGACCGCCTCCGCCTCCGCCTCCGCCTCCGCCTCCGCCTCCGCCTCCGCCTCCGCCTCCGCCTCGACTTCCAGTGTCCTCTGAGGCACCGGCGTCCTCTGCGGCACCAGGACCACCCGCGCCGCATGCACCAGCTTGGAAGGGATCTCGCCTCCGCGCTGCAGCACGCGACGGGCCGCGGCCGTATCCGAGCGCACGGGGTTTCCAAACGCGTCGTGCATGCGCAGCAAGACGTAGCCGCGCACGCCCGCGAGCAAGTGTCCATCCGTGCGCAACGTGCCGTCCGCATTCGCGCGCCCCAATGGCTCCACGTGGCACGCCGCCGCGCAGGGCGGCGCATGCAGGATTGTGAGACGGAGGGGAGAGGGAGGCACGGGCGTACCGCCGACGCTCACCCGCAGCCGATAGGTCGCCGCGCGATTGGCCACGATGTGTGCGACGAAGCTGACGAAGCCATCCTTTGTCGTCGTCGGCTCGACCGGTACGCTGAGCCGGCGGAGGGCTGCCTCCGCCGGTGGCGAGGGCTCGGAGGGCTTTGAAGGGGCTCCGACGGCCTCGTCAATTGAGGTCGTTGAGGTAATTGAGGTAATTGAGGGCTCGGAGGGCCTCGAAGGGGCTCCGACGGCCTCGTCAATTTCGTCACTCTCGTCGATCTCGCCCTCATCGAGCTCCACGGTGACACGGACGGTCGCCAGGATGTCTCGAGAGTACGCCGGGCTCGCTGTGGCCGCTGCAAACGGTCGCTTCGGACGAAGCTCCACCCGTAGAGGCTCGCCCGCGGTGCCGAGCGCCGTACTGAGCGCCCCCCGCTCGCCCGCGGGGACGAGCGCCGTACTGAGCGCCGTAATGAGCGCCGTACTGAGCGCCGTCTCTCGTTCTGGGGGTGCGCCGTGCCCCGCGCGCAACCAGCCGTCGCGATCGCTGCCCACCACCTCAACCTTCCACCCGAGGGGATCGCTCCCGCTCGGCAGCACCGTGAGCGCATACACGCCGGGCAGCACGAACGCCGAGGCGGGCGCGCCGTCCCGGGCACCGCCGAGCTCGACCGAGAGGTTGTACTCCCCCGAGCGGCGCACCATGTAGCTCAGCTCGTAGCGCCCGCCCGCCACGACGCGACACGTCACGCTCGCCTCCGCCTCATCCGCCGCATGGAGCAGCTCTCGCAGCTCTCCGGGATCGGCGTCGACAGCATAGACGGGCTCTCCTACCTCCGCGACCCGCGGCTGCACCCGCAGCCGCCAAGTCCGGTGCTCGCTCGCGCTCGTATTTGGAAGACCGTATTTGGAAGAGCGCTCGTATTTGGAAGTCCGGTGCTCGCTCGCGCTCACGTCCGCGACCAAGTTGCCGAAACGGTCCCTCGCCTCGATTAGGAAGGTTGCTGGCCGACCGCTGATGGCGACGCGCAGACCGTCGCCAAGCACGCGGCAGGCGCCCACGCACAGCGGCCCCGCGCGCACGCGGCACAGCAGCCGACCAGCGACGGGGTGGCCCTTGAGCCACGCGCGCGCCTGAGGAGGCAAGCAATCAGTCGCACTCAGCATGCAAATCAGAGGCAATCAAGCGACGGGGTGGGCCTTGAGCCACGCACTCGCCTGAGGAGGCAAGCAATCAGTCGCACTCAGCATGCAAATCAGCGGCAATCAGCATGCACTCGCCTGGTAGAGGCCCGCATGCAATGAGGGAGGCACTCAGAGGCAATCAGCATGCACTCGCCTGGTAGAGGCCCGCATGCTGACGCACGAATCGGACGGCGTACGAGCCATCGCGACGGTCCACGACGGTGCATGGCTGCTCATTCATACCGAACGCCGCAAGGCCGCACGCCTCGTAGTACTCGCTCTCGTCCAAAGATCCGACTCCCTCGGCGCCCTCTGCTAGTTTCCCTGCTGACAGTGAGACGCGCGCCACGAGAGAGGGTCATTAGAGAGGGTCATCAGCGGGTCCTCAGTGAGAATCAAGGATCATCAAGGGAGATCGCACCTGCCCACAACTCCTGGGTAATCAAGGGTAATAAAGTTTAATCAAGGGTGATCATGGGTAATCAAGGGTCATCAAGGGAGATCGCACCTGCCGACAACGAGACAGGCGCCAGGTGCACTTTGAAGTCATCTCCGCCCGCCTTGCGCACATTGCCGTACCGGTCGCGGGCGAGCAGCCAGAGCAGTGCCGACGCACCCGCCTCGACATCGACCTCGTGCCGCGAGATCAACGTCCCTTCCGGCGTGATCACGACCATTGGAGACGTGCCCGGGCCGATCACCTCCTCCCACGTGCCCGCCGCCGCCAAAAAGGTCCCCTTCGGCACCGACGCCGCCGGCGAAACCGCTCGACTCGGCGTCGCCGCCAGCAGTGCCTGCAACGGCGGCGGCGCCGAAGCCGCCCAACTCGGCGCGCCCAGCACGACGTCGCTCTGCGCTCCACCCGATGCACTCGGGGCGAGCGCCGTCGTGGGCGTCACCGTGCGCGTCGTCGTGAGCGCCCACGCCCTCTCGCCCGTCGCCGCCGGCCCGCCGCCACGTGCACTCGGCGCCGTCGTGAGCGTCGTCACCATGCGCATCCATGCCTCACGCGCCGGCAGCGCGCCCACCAGCTGGCAGCTTGCAGGGTCAGTCTGCTCAGGCACGACGGTGAAGGCCACCGGGGAGCCCGAGACAGCGCGCCCGTTCAGCCGCACGCTCAGCTCGTAGGTGATCGGCTCACGCGCCGCCGTGCACGCCTGGTACATCGGGTTGACGAAGCCCATGAGTGGCAATCGAGGACAATCAAGGACAATCAAGGAGCTCACACGCCGCCGTGCACGCCTGGAATCAAGGACAATCAAGGACAATCAAGGACAATCAACACGCCTGGTACGCGCAGAACTTGACACGCAGACGCCCGCCGGACGCGTCGCAGCTCAGGACGTGGGTCCCTTCGACGGCAGTCGCCTGTGGCCCACGAACGATGTCCTCTCCACGTGCCGCCTTGGTCGCGGCCGTCGAGGCCGCTGCCGCGCGCGCGGCGGCGGCGGCGGCAGCAGCGGTGGCACCAAGATGCCGTCGTCCGATGTGGACGTGAACCTGCAGAGGACGAGACGATCGATGAGGTCAAGTGGCGCTCGCGACGGCGCGTACGAGCATCAGAGGAGCCAGACCGCACAATCAACGGCGATCAACGGCGATCAACGGCAATCAACGGCAATCAAAGGCAATCAACGGCAACCAAAGGCAATCAACGGCAATCAACGGCAATCAAAGGCCGCGCACCTGGTTGAGGATCGACAATTCCGCATCCGCGTCTGCCGAGCGCTCGAGGCCGACGATGCGCAGCCGGAGCTCTGCCGGATGACCCGCGACGAGCACGGCGGAGCGCGCGCCGTCCCGGGCACGCGAGGCGGGCTCGGGCTCGTGCGTGGAGGCGGAGGTCGACGCGCCGTCCCGGGCGAGCTCGAGCCCCGAGAAGAGATCGAGGACGACACACGAGGGGTCATCGATCGAGGGAAGCACCTCCACGCTATACGGCGAGCCGACCAGCGGCTCCATGGCCATCGCCTCACCCTCCATCGCCTGGCCCTCGGCGGAGGCGCTGCGGCTCCCGGCAGGGGCGCTGGGGGAGGAGAGCGCCGTGTTGGGCACCGCGGCACCCGACGGGTGCTCAATGTGCAGCAGGTAGCGACCGGAGCGTGGCATGGTATAGGCGACCCGGCACACCCCCCGGCCGTCATCGACCACAATCATCGAACTTGTCGCCTCCTCTGCCGACACGACCAGCGCCGCGCCCTCAATCTCGTGCGCGTCGATGTCGCCGCGGGCCTCGAACCGAAGGCGCCATCGTGGGCGTCCTCGCATGCTCACGCCGTCGCCGTCGCCTCCTCCTCCTCCTCCTCCTCCTCCGCCGCCGCCGCCGCTTCCGCCGCCGCCACCGCCACCACCGCTTCCGCCGCCGCCACCGCCGCTGCCGCTGCTAGCTCCGACGCCGGCGCCGACGCCGCCCCCATGCCCTGGCAGTTGGCTCGTGAGCAGATTCCCACACGCGTCCCGCGCCATGATCTCAAATGTGGCGGTGGCCCCAGCAGCGGCACGATGAAGCCCCGTGCCCGCCGCGATGCACCGCCGAACGCATAGCGGGCCGGGAGTGACATGCCATTCGAGCTCACCTGAGGAAGTCGGCAATCAGGTGGTTCATGAGATGGCAATCAGAGCCGGGAGCGACATGCCATTCGAGCTCACCCCGGGTCGCCTCGCCGCGAAGCCATGCCCTCGCCCGGTACACTCCCGCCTGAGGAGGGGAGAGGAGAAGCGCTGTAGTGAGCACATGCATGCCGTGTGCCCTTGCCCGGTACACTCCCGCCTGAGGAGAGGTGCTCTCGAGAGGCAATCAAGTGCACTCGAGAGGCAATCAAGTGCACTCGAGAGGCAATCAAGTGCACTCGAGAGGCAGTAATTCGGTGTTGCACTCATCGCGCACCTGCGGACGTACGAACGATACGAGAGAGAGCCCTTCGCCCGTGGCGCGAATGCGCATGCTCGGCGGCGGCGCCGCGCTCGAGGCCGAGGCGCCCACGGGCGGTGGCATGTATAGCGGAGGCTCCCCCTCCGCTGCCTGCTGAGGCTCGAGCCGAAGGGTGACGTAGAACTGGTCTTCCGAGTGTGCGTCCTCGCGCAAGTTGCCGTGCTCGTCGCGCGGCGCGAGGACGAATCGGCCCTCCTCGCCCGCGACGAGCTGCACCGGCGGCAGCGGCGGCAGCGCCTTCAACGGCTCGAGCCGTCTCGAGAGCAGGAGAGCTCCTGCCTCGCTCTCGAGGTGAATCGACGAGGTGGACGGCACGGTGCGCGGCGCTGCCCGGACACGCACGCGCAGCGGGCTGCCCTCGATGACGCGGTCACCGAGCCGCACGGTGACGAGGTACTCCGCCGCTGCGAGCACCGGGCCCCATGGCAGCCGGACGCGCGGAGAGCCCATGACGTCGTCCAGCGTCTTGGCCACCTCGCCCTTCCACACACGCTTCAGGTCATAGCAGTCGAGCGCCTCGATCAAGAAGTGCGAGACCATGGACGGCTGCTGTGGTGCGCCGCGGAGGTAGCCCAGCTCGTGGTGGCTGCCAGCCGCCATCTTGAGGGTGATGACTCCGGTTTCGCCGACGAGGAGTGCGGTCTCGCCGACGACGGGATCATCGATCAGAGTGCATCGGCGCGAACGATTGGCCGCCAGCCACACCGAGAGTTGGTCGCGCATGGATGGGGCGGTGG
This sequence comes from Chrysochromulina parva, assembly GCA_002887195.1. Lineage (NCBI taxonomy): Eukaryota > Haptophyta > Prymnesiales > Chrysochromulinaceae > Chrysochromulina > Chrysochromulina parva. Next base: position 8,849 of record PJAB01001288.1, read on the forward strand.
AGTGCGGTGCATGGATGCCGCGCGCCGTGTTTTGACCTAGCTTCGGGGCGCTATACTGCGGCATGGCCGGGTCCACCCACGATTTCGCGCCAGGGCCATGCCGTAAAGGTTTCTGTGTGAACGGTGAGAAGTAAATGTGTGCTCATCGAGGAGGTGCGCCACGAGCTCGGCGCGTTTGGGCTGGAGGCGCACTTGCCGGACGTGCTCGTCTTCCTCGAGGAGTCCAAGCGAGTCCTGCGCAAGTACGGCGCGCTGCTTCTGGTCGGCGGGCAAGACGAGGTGCCCGAGGACCAGATCGATCCGGAGCTCGACGCCGAGCTCCTGTGGAAGATTCTCTCCATGGTCGTCATCGACTCGGGCAACAAGTCGAGATTTGGCGTGCACACCGACACGCCGCAGATTGCCCCATGCCTATGCACCGCCGAGTCCATGTACGCGCCGGGCTTCTACGACTACACGGGGGGGGAGCTCTGCTTCTACAACGGCATGTACGCTGATGACTACGGGCCGGAGGGCTGCCTGTTGCTCTCCGGCCACCGTGCGGTACACGCCCCGCTGCCCTTGCGGCCGTCGGGGGATATGTCAGGCATGCCCATGATGCGGTTCTCCCTCGTAGCATGGTCGCATGCAGGAGATACGTACCCAGGGACTAGGGATCGGCTCGAGATGTATAGACATCAGCATGGGTTCCCTGACTCGGACCCCCTCGTGCAGCAGCTCGAGGCCGCCCTGCAGGTGGTCGCGCACACGACTGTAGGGGCCGGTAAGAGCATGGAGCAGCAGCAGGGACATGGGGGCCACCGGAGAGGCAGGAGCGCCAGCGCGGTGTGTGCTCTAGAGGGGGGGGCGCCAGCTGCAGCATCTGCTCAGACGCTGGCGCATCAGATAGTAGGGCAGCTCGGTATGCGGCTCCGGCTCGAGCTGAAGCTGCGCGGCGGGGGTGGCAAGTGCAAAAAGAAGAGCGCGGCGTAGCTCATTTGGATGGTTCTAGCTCACGGGGGAGGGTACATGTGTGGAGCGTTTCTGTCCGTGCTCCATAGGAAGTTGGATGCGCGCGGGGCGACTTTATCAATCGTCACTCACATCGTGTGTACCGGTACACCTCTCGCGCGGATCTCATGGCCGACGGACCACCTCTGTCACCTTGAGATGCAACCCACGCCAGGAACATTTCGCGGTGCAGCGCGAGCGGTCAAGCGGCAGCGCTGGTGCTCCGAGTGCCTCTCACGCGGAATTTCGTACGGAATTTCGTACCGCGAACCTCGTACGACCACTGCATCTCCTCGGTCAGGATGATGAGCGTGCCGCGCACCGGCTTGCCGTACTCGGCGGGGGTGTACGCAATCGTGAAGAGCGCGCCCGCGGTGCCCGCGCGCGACAGTACGCCCTGCATCGGGATGACAGAGAAGACGGAGGCCGAGTTGGTGGAAAAGTACGCTGTGTACGCCGCGTCGTCGTCGAAGGCGTTGCACAGCTTGAACTGCACCTGAGCCGTCTCGTGGATGGGCGCCTCCAGGTAGATGACGTCATCCGGCGCCGGTTCGCCCGCCTCGAAGGTCAGGTCGTACCGCCAGCGCCCGCCCGAGTTCTTGCGCACCACGAGCGCCGCTGAGGTGCACACCGGGCGCAGCGGGCGCCAGTCGACGGCCATCGTGAGGGTCGAGCCCGAGAGAGTGCGCTGGAGCGGTGTGAGAGTGAGCGACGACTCGATGAGCCCAGCCGACTGGGCATCCAGATCGAGCTCGTACGTGAACGGCTCGTGTGACTTGGCCACCCTGGTGTGAATGTGAATGCGTGTCTATGAACTCTAACACACCCGCGACCTTCGGTGTCCGACACGACTCCCGACCGCAAACAAGCGAAATCTCAGGGATGCTTTTGTGATGAGGCTTCCGTGTCCCAAAACAAGCAAAGCTTGAAAACGCAACACCCCCGCTCTTTAGATCGGAGAACAGCCGCCGCTGTAGCACGCCGGCTGTAGTGCAGCCGAGCCCCCATCAGTTGCCCCCCGAGCACCCTTCGAGGCTTTCCTCCTCCTTTTGGCCGGTGGGACCGCAAATCTTGTTGCCTCGACCAGGGGCGTCGGCACCACACGCGGGTTGAGCTCCGGCGTTGGCGTGGACGGCGCCCGCGACGGCGCCCCGTTGGGCAGGCAACCCAACGGGAGACGCGTCGTCGCGGGTGTCCGCGCGGTGGCCGGCATGTCCTCGAGCGCAGCGTACACGACCGGGTGCGCCAACGAGATGCTTGGGCAATCCACGAGCTGCTCGAGCGCAAACGAGGATGCATCTCGCCCGATCTCCCGCGTGGAGGACGCATCTCGCCCGATCTCCTGCGTGATCAGGTACCGGGCGTCCTTCGACCTCAACACGGCGCTCGTTGTGTTCCAAGCATGCGCGACGAAGGCGAAAAAGGTCTCGTGATGGATCGTGGACTTTTCGAGCAGCACCTGATGACGTAGGCAATCAGATGGCAATCAGATGGCAATCAGATGGCAACCAGATGGCAATCAGTGGACTGTTCGAGCTGCACCGTCCGGAGCGCCGATCGGGCAAACGAGCGGCTCCAGCGCATGATCGGAATCAGCACGCCGCCAACGGCCATCGGAGGAGAGACAGCGTCGCGTTGGGCGTGGACGAGTCGATTGGTTCCTTTACGGTCGACCGACGGTTCATTCGAGTGCCTCGCGGCAATGAGATCATCATGGGTATCATGGTACGAGGCCAGGAAGGCGTCCGTATTGCGCACGTACACGTCGTCCTCGAGCACCCAAGCGTATCTGACGTGGTGTGAATGCGCGAGCCAAATTAGGGACGGCAGGTGACGTAACCGCTGCGAGCGGCCGCCAAAGTCGCCGAGCTGGCCGTTCCCGCCAAAGGCTGCTTCAATCCGCGGCAGGTCTTGCGCCTTGTAGCGCGCGCCAGCTGCCTCGATGGCCGCCACATCACGCCGAAGCCTCGATTGGTCGGTCGTGCCTTCGTCGTTGAACACGTAGACGGGTACCGAGCTTGTGTTGACGAGGCGGCGGAGAAGGTGCAACTTGACTGCGCTGATGGGTGAGGCGGAGGCGACCACGAGGACCGTGTCGCTGCCTTCTCGTTGTGGCCACCTCGCGGCGGAGGCGGCTGCCGGATCATGCGCATCTACCAGGCAGTTCCAAAGCTCTGCCAGTGCGTAGCGCTGACCTCGTGCTCGGTGCTCGGCGTGGCATCCACACACTTCCGGCCAGCTTTTTCTCCCGTCATGGCAGGCTTCGCTCTCTTCTCCGTCGGGCAGCCAGCGATGCGGCAGAGCTGTCAGAGCTGCATCTAGGGCAGCCGGCGAGCAGCATGAGGGCAGGTGCAACCATCGCCGCCTCGCCCAGTAACTAAACGACGGATCCGTCTTGCTGCTCGAGCCGACCAGCGCAGACACGCACATAGCGCGCATGGCCCAACCAGTCGCCGCGCACAGCGCTCCGGGATCCGTCACCGCGTGGGGATCGGGTTGGCTTTGCAGTTGCCCCATCAAATGAGCGCCCACCGCAACCAAGGGACTCACACTCGGCTCTCGGGGACCGCGGTCGCGGCGCTGCGGAATTTCGCCATGGAAGTTAAGACAAGTGAAGTCTACGCGTCACCTCCAAATAACAACTCGCAACCACCCTGCACCCACCGAGCGCCGTACATGTTAACATAAATGCAAGAAAACAGAAACCGAACGTGCTTCAAGGGGCGGAGCAGCTCCTCACGGCGCATGTCGGCAATTGCATGTCGGACGCCGAGATCGTGGCCGCGTGAGTCTGTAGTCTCGAGCCATTCCCCCACACGCACACCACACTCCTTCAATACGGTATGGTGGCTTGTTCTGATGAAAATCAACAACAACAGTAACAACAAACCGAAACCGACGCACCGACAGCCTTCGCCTACCCCCTACGCCTCGCCTCGGCCGCGCTCGTGCCGGGTCGCATGAGCACGGCGAAGGCGCCGTTGCACAACAGCATCAGGGCGGCGGCCAGCCAGAAGGCGGCACGATGCGAGACCGATCCGAGGAGCCCGAAGAGCACCGGCAGGAAGAGAAGGGCCACGTCACCCACCTGGTTGTCGAGGGACGCGCGCGCCCCCCGCTGCTCGCGTGGCGTCACGTCGAGCGCAAGCGCCGTGTAGGCTGTGATCAGCAGTGCTTCGCCAACAGCCCAAAGCGCCCGCAGCACAAAGTAGCGTAGCCGAGTCGTCGCAAACGGCATGCAAGCGACCCCAAGCGCTGAGGTGAGCGATCCGACCATTGCAAGCCGGGCGCGCCCGAAGCGGTCGGCGAGCACACCTGCATGCAATTAGGGAGGCACTCAGCATGCAATTAGGGAGGCACTCAGCATGCAATTAGGGAGGCAATCAGCATGCAAGCCGGGCGCGCCCGAAGCGGTCGGCGAGCACACCTGCATGCAATTAGGGAGGCACTCAGCATGCACGGAGGGAACGCACTTTGCATGCAATGAGGAGGCGCTCAGAATGCAATGAGGCCGAGCTTACCGGCGAGCGGCGAGGCGAAGAGTGACAGGAAAGTCACGAAGGAGTACAGGCGGCCGAGGTCGGCCGCATCCGCTCCCCACGCCGCGCTCGCGTGGAGCGGCACCTGTCAGCATCACGTGCACGGGCCAGTGTCAGAGGCAATGGCGCTCGGGGTAGCGCGCGTTGAGGCACTTGGACAGGCCATTCGCCGTGATGAAGGAGTAATGATCGAGTAATAAGGTAATGAGGCACTTGAAGAGGCCCTTGGCCGTGAGGATGCACGAGGGCGAAGACAATCAGTTTCAATCAGTGGCCATCCGCGGCAATCAGTGGCACTCAGTCGGAGAGCGCACGATGGTCAGGATGAGCGAGAGCCCGCAGAAGAACGAAAGCTTCATCGCGAGGAGGGCCACCTGCCGACGGTCCGCAAGAAGCGCCCGATACGACGCGATCGCCCCCTTCATGGACCCGACGAGACCCACGCCCTTCGCAGTCTGCAGCCCGTATTCCGACTGGATGCCGCCGACGGCGCCGACGACGCCGACGTTGCCGCCGCCGCCGCGCGTCTCTGGGAGAAGCATCTTGAGCGGCGTGGTGAGCAAGAGAACCGCCGCCAGCACCTTGAAGGGCATCGTTGGGTCACCATACCGACGCAAAAGCCTGCCACCCAGCTCGGCGCTGTGGTGAGCACTTGCATGCAAGGCAGGTCATCGGTGGCAATCAACGTACCTGCCACCCAGCTCGGGCCCCAATGCGAATGCGAGGAAGCCGACGGCCTGAATGAGACCGAGCAGTAGGCCCGAATGCTGTGGGAACTTGCCCACCACGTCCAGCGTGTACGCCTGCGTCGAGCACGCGGAGCTCGCCGAACCGACGCCGATGAGCAGGCGCGGCAGCGCAAGCTGCCGGAGCCCGCTTGCAACGGCAGTGCCGTACTGGCCGATGGCATCGAGCAGGCTGCCGAGCACGAGCGCCGGCTTCCGGCCGACCGCGTCGATGAAGTAGCCCAGCGGCAAGTTGAACAGCAGCTTCGTGAGCTGCGGCAGCGCTATGATTAAGCCCACGCCGCCCGCGCCCAGTCCGAGACCAGAGGCATACATGGGAAGTGCGACGATGATCATGCCCACGCCCATCTGAATGAGAAGCGAGCACGAGAGCAACACTCCCAATTGTAGCTTCGTCGTGCCATCGAGCACGAGCGGTCCGGGCGCGCCCGTCGAAAAGGAAGTGCCGTCGCGGTCCTTCGTGCTCATCGGCATCGGCACTTCCTTTTCGGTGGCCTTGGCGGCAGCCAGTCGTGGTGGCACGATGGCTCGCGATGATGGAAGGCGCGCATGGTTAGGGAGGGTGCACGCTCTGACATGTTGAGAAAGGTAGCCCGTGACGCCTGCGGTCAGTACGAGAACGATCCCGACCATGACGCTAAAGTATGTCTCGAAGAGCTTCGTCAAAAGACGATCGCGCAGACTGAAGGCACGAAACCCCTGGCCCACGAAGCTTGCTAGACACCTAGACTTGACTTGACTTGCCCTGGGCTTCGCAGGGAAGTCGAGCGCGATGTCGACGTCCAGCGCGGTCGACTTCGCCAAATCGCTCGCGTGCACCGCCACCAGCTGCTCGGTCGCTGATTCGCTCTGCCTACCGCTCGACATGCTCAAGGTGCGCATGCAGCTTCAGAATGAGCTCGCGCCACCGGGCGTGCCGCGGCTCGGCTTGGCAGCAATGGCGGTGCACGTGGCGCGCACTGAGGGCTTAGGCGCCTTCTACGTCGGCTTGCCTGCGGCCGTGATGCGCCAATCCACGTACGGCGGGCTGTGCTTCGCGTCCTATCCGGTTCTGCGCGATGCCTTGTCTCCGAGTGCGACCGCGGCTGATGCGCCACTCAGGGCCCGCATAATGGCGGGAGCCGTGGCCGGCGCGAGCGCAGCCGCGCTCGCAAACCCAACAGACGTGGTCAAGGTGCGGCTTCAAGCGGATGGCCGGCTGCAGGCGCTCGAGGGTACTCCGCCGCGCTACTCGAGCACGGGGCACGCGTTCGCCGCGATCCTACGCGTCGAGGGACTCGCTGCCTTTTGGCGCGGCACGTTGCCCAATGTGCAGCGTGCAACCGTGGTGAATGGCGCGGGCATTGCCGCGTACGACCACTCCAAGCAGACAGCCAAAACTCTGCTCGGCGAGGGTGACTCCCTCGGCGTTCGGGCCTCCGATCGGTTCTCCAATCGCCCTGCATGCAAATGCTCACCACGGCGCTCGTCTCTCCCCACAGGTGACTCTCTCGGCGTTCGGGTCTCCGATCGGGTCTCCAATCGCCCTGCATGCAAATGCTCACCAC
>PJAB01001289.1:0-15670 GCA_002887195.1 Chrysochromulina parva
CCTCGGAGGTGGCGAGATCCATCAGATCCTTCAAGGTGCCCATGAGTCGGGCTGCGTCGCGCGACAACGTGACCTCCTCTCCGTCTCGCGCTCGCACGCGTATTTGCTCCTCGTGCTTGGTCTTCTTCGCCGCGGGCGCCTCCTCCTGCTCCTCTGTCGATGGCGCGCACATCGAGTTTTGTCAAAACAAAGTTTCGTCATCGTCCATGGCTTCTAGATTCATGACTCTCTATTGGTGTGTCTGTGAGTTCTTAGAGCGTCGCATCGGCACAACGCGCTTTTCACACGTGGGAGGTGTTTTGCGTCATGTTGCCGCCATCGCCGCCGAGGAAGCGCCGATACGTCGCGCCGTCGCCGGAGCTCGGGTGGCACTGCTTCGTCACCCAAGCTGCAGCCCTCGAGTATGCTGACCAGGTTCATCACGCAAGCAACGGCGGTAAGCTGCACGTGTGGGCACAAGAGAAAGATGGGCACGGCAAGCGAAACTACATCGTCGCGAGCCGTGAAGACTTCTGGCGACGCTACCGCACGCTCCACCCGCCGTTTCGGCACCACTATGAGCTCATCAGAACTGGGCGGCCGGTGAATCTCTACTTTGACCTCGAGTACTGCACAAAGGCCAATCCTGGCCTCGATGGCGAGCGCGCCATGAGCACCCTGCGCACCGAAGTCTGTGTGGCTCTGGGTCGGCTGTATTTCGATGGCGACTTCCCTAGGAACTGCGAGATCATCGACCTCGAGTCGTCAACACCTGCCAAATTCTCGCGTCACCTCATTGTGCGACTGCCAGACGCCGCCTTTGCCGACAGCCACGAGTGTGGTCGCTTCGTCCACGCGATGTGTGCGGCGCTTGCGGCACGGCGCGCGACAGAGCCGCTCGTGGCTGATCTGTTTGTCGTGCCACCGGCCAGCAGCAGTGGCAAGAGCAGCAGCAGCAGCAGCCGCACCGACCACGTGAGTGGTGAGGACATTGTTGCCAGCGGCGATGTCGGCGGTGTCGGCGAGGGCAGCGAGGGCGACGAGGGCGGCGAGGGCGGCGAGGGCGGCGAGGGCGGCGAGGGCGGCGAGGGCGACGAGGGCAGACCGACGGGCATTGACACTAGCAGCTGCTGCAACGCCCAGGGCGCGCCGGTGGCGCCCACAATGTCGCGAGTGTGCCTCGTCGACCTGAGCGTGTACTCGCGCAACCGGTGCTTCCGCCTGTACAAGAGCAGCAAGTTCGGCAAGAAGGCGCAGCTGCTGCCCGCGGGCATGGATGCTCAGGGTCTTTGGTTCCTGCCGCACCGCGACGAGTCGAAGCTCTTTTTCTCCTCGCTCGTGACGAATGTGCCCGCGGACGCACGGCTGCTGCGCGCGCCGGAGGAGGGCGTTCAAAGCAGCGCCGATGGCGCTCGGTGCAGTGCTGGTGGCGCTCAACAGGTCGCCTCGGCTGCTGGAGTACATGCGGGCGGGCCAAGTGGTGCGCCTCTCCCTCCAGTCGTGCTAGGACGGGCCCCTCGAGCCGATGGCGCCGGCGGGGCGGCGCTCCGCACGGATGAGTGTCTCATTGCGCCCGCGCTCGTGACCTTCGTGCTGCGTGCTTGGGCGAGCAAGACTGGGCTGCCGACGTGGGCGCGTGCTTGGTCGGCGGAGCCGGAGCGCGGTCGAATCACACTCGCACTTGCGCCAAGCAACAGGTACTGCGAGCATATTGGCAGGCCACATCGATCTAACGGTACGATGCTTCGAATCGACGTGCGCCGCGCGTGCTTCGCGCAATCTTGCTATGACCCCGAGTGCCGTGCGGCTGCTTTCAACTCGAGCGAGCTGCCCATCCCACACGGGCTGCTCCCGACGGTGAGCTCGGCGGTGAGCTCGGCGGCGAGCTCGGCGGCGAGCTCGGCGGCGAGCTCGTCGGTGCGCCCGGCTGTGAGCTTGGCGGCGAGCTCGGCGGCACATCCCGAGGACGACGCTGAGGAATTCGACAATGCAGCGCTGGAAGCCGCCGTGGATTTGGCTTTGGAGCTCTCCACCTGCACCGATCCCACCCATGTGCCTGATGTACTTCCGTCCAGCACCGGCCCGGCCAGCGCCTATCTTGCCGCGCCCACCATAGCCCCTCCCCCAACCGCCCTAGCCGACGCGCCCACCGCGGCTGCCGCCAGCGAGGATGGCGACGCCGGCGAGTCCAGCAACGCCGGCGACGTGGACAAGGACTCTCCATGGCTGAGCGAAGCGACACTCGCCGCATTACCTTTGGACGAGATGGTTGCCGCTCATCGAAGTCGCGGCCAGAGCGAAGTGCGAGCCCGCGAAGCTGCGGCAGCACCGCTGATGGTCGCCAGTGCGTCCAAGCCCGAGGTGGATGTTGCATCGTCCTCCTGGCTGGTGAGTGACGAAGCACTTGCCCAGCATTCGTTGAACGTTGAATTCCGGGCTATAGCTAGGCTATAGTGTAGTAACCGCGCGCGTCTGTAGCATTTTAGCCAATACTGTATAAACCGTGCGGTAGGTTCAAAAAAACACCGGGGGGAGCCGGGGCCCAGGACCGAGGACGGCCAGGCGAGGACCGGACCGACATCACGCACGGGACACACGGGACACGTGGGACACACGCGGGACACACTAGACGCAAGGGCACACGGTTCACACAGACGAACCTCACAACCATCCCGACCCACCAACGCACACCTCGCACGACCGCTCGACGTCTCCCCGCGTACCGGTACCGGTACCGGTGTGTGTCCCGGCTCCCCCCGGTGTCTTTTTACCGGTACCGGTATAGACTGGACCGGTACCGGTTCCGGTACCGGTACCGGTAATTCTGTAAACCGACAGATCGGCGCTCACACCCGATCGCTTTCGCGGCGCCGAATCGACGCATGGCAGGCGCGCCAGTAGCACGGTGCACCGACTCCACTGCGTACGTCTCTCTGATGACCTCACATTCTGAATCCATCGGCCAAACAACGCAAATGTCAAGGAATTCCTCTCTGTTTGGCACCTCTATGTCAGCACGGCATGCGAGGCAGGTGCAGATGCTTGTTGCTCTGGTTCGCTCACTGCGACGTGTGGAGCTTTGCCACCGTGACTTCGTAGTGTTGCTAGGAACACAGGTCCCGTTGTCGACGGAGCATCAACACACTCTGTTGGATGTTGGTGTGCTTTTGCGAGCCATACCACCGATCATCCCAGGCGTCCCAACGGCAGACAAGCTGCATGTGTGGACGATGACGAACTACAGTCAATGCGTAGTGCTCGACGCGGATCTCATGGTCCTCAAGCCAATAGATGGGCTCTTCGGTGGCTCCGCCGAGCTTACGATAGCGCACCATCCGTACGACCACCTACAAGCACAGTGTGGCGTGCCTGTTGCTGCGCGCGGCATCGCCGCCATGATCGTCGTGCGCCCAAATATCGAAACGTACTTTGCGCTCATACGCTATTTGTGGCGTCGGTTCAAGGCTGAACAGCTGCTTTACTCAGATCAGACTGGATTGATGTGCTTCTTTGGCAACCGTACACACACATTGCCCTGTCCGTATCTTTACGACGTCTCCATGATGACTGAGTCCTTCTTACCGCGATGGATTCGCAACTGCCGCACCTTTGTTCGTCAGCATGTGATGAAGAACTGTCTGCACGACATTGAAGATGGCTGCCGCAGCTTGGCTGGGCGGCGTGTTTGTGACGAGACACAGCTCCACGTGCAGGAGCATTGTGTATGGTCAGTGGTCTCTTCACAAGCGCATGCAGTGCATTTTAAGGGCAGCACCAAGCCTTGGCGACGCGAGTTGAGTTCCGAGTGCCAACTGCTTCGGCATGGTATGCCCGGCGTGCGCCCATCTCATTCGTGGCCGGTGGCACTCGCGCCGACTCAAGCACTCTATTGGAACACGAGCTGGCAATGGCCAGACTCGGCGCGCCCTGGTGCTTGTATGAGCGTCCGATGGCGTCTGCCGGTCTTCTGGTCGCGGCCTGGCGATGGGCCGATCCGCACTCGCAAGTGCTGCACACAGCAGATGCTCATGGCCGCACAGTGGTATGAGCTCCTCAAATGATAATCAGCGACTCCACCGTCGCTCGGCTTTGTGTCGCGTTGCTGCCGTGGCGGGCGGGCGTGCCGGGGGCGTCCACGGCCGCGCGCGCGTGAGTTGGAGTCAATCGAGTCAAAAGTGCATGCCACATGCCCTCCTCTCTCTACCCTTCTAGTTTGTTTACGTGTCTTCATAGTTTCAAACCGTTGTGACACTCCTCACTCTCTCGGTATCGGTACCGAAACCGTGGATCCAAACGATTTCGTGCCCACGCCGGCCTGCAGCCGGCGATACTCATCAGATTGATTCCTTGCCTCGGCAGCCATCCTCTCTTTGCGAATACGAGCCATCTTCTCCTGAGTGGTTTCGGGCCGAGATTCAAGCAAAGCGGCGGGTTGATCTGTAGTCGGAGGAGGAACCACGCCAAACATTTCAGTAAGAAGCCCACGCTCGCCAAAAACGCCTTCAGACCTTCCTTTGCTGTCAACAGCCTTGGCCGAGCGAGAGCACGCTGCCAGCGGCAGAGCGGCTATCAAGATGCCTCGACGATTCAGATTCGTTGATGATACTTTCAGTGCATCAGCGCGTTGTGCGAGCGCCCACAGAACGACGAGCAGCCAGCGGCCGAGCATGTGCTGAGGTTGGCGACGCGACGCGGACACCGTCTTCGGTGTGAACGTGTGTGCGTGAATGTGAATGTGTGTCTGTGTGATTTCTGACACCACTCCTCACGCACGCGGTTGTGAATTTCATAGTCACGGAAGAATACCTGACAGACTGACATACATTGTACCAAGTTTACCGCTACGGTTCCCTCACGTGGCGTGGTTTTGAATTCATGTGTGCGAATTTTGGCTTTAGCCCTGAACGCGAGAGCTTGCGGCTCGCTCGTACAAATTGGGAATTGGCGCGAATCGGACGAAACCGAGCACTTCTCGCGGACGAGTTCTCGACGACGCGCGCGCCGCTCCACATCAGCAACCATCCTGCCACAAGATGGTGAAGAGGGGACTGTGCGGGACGTTCGGATGCACATTGCCTGACAGGCACGCGGGCCTGCACGAGGTATCCTTCGCGCCACGTCGAAGCAAGCAACCCAAGATTGCGCCAGAAGAAGCAGAACGTATCGATAAAGTGCCGCAGGGGCCAGCGCATCAGGCAGTTCTACCTGAGCTTGTCTGCCGCGGGCGGAGGGCCGGCTGTTCGTGCCTGGTGCGGTCTGGGGAGCGGCGAATGTTGATAGGCAAGGTTGATCTTGCAGCAGAACGCGTCGCGGCCGAAGAGGTAAGAAAACGTGGACTGTACGTGGATGACGTGCCTGGACAACATTTCAAGCTGGCATCCGTGGTGCCTGATATGAACACTTCGCTCGTTTGCCCGCCGATCGACGAGAAGCTGCCGCACCTTGGCTCGCTGGCAATGCTGAGCGCTCAACCAAGTACATATGAAAGTGTAGAAGATGAAGATGCCGCCACAGTTTGCTGAGAGATGACTTTGTGTATGGCCCTTTTGGAGGCACTGTCAAGGCCTGGAACTCTTGCGAACATCTTGCGAATATCGTGCGCAGGCGTTTAAGATTACAGCCTCATAACGTGTTGCGAAGTCTAGTGACCCGAAGTGACCCGGGGTACTCACGCATTATCGCCGTGCAAGATTTTACCGAAAAAAGGGAGAAAACGCGGGCGCCGACGGCAGCCAGCAACACATGCACACCACACGGCCACACCGGCACGTCCATTATCGCATTACGCATCTCAGCTAGAGCATTCACGTTTCAGAAAACACGCGCAACCCGTGTGCGGCATGAAGCAAAAGGTTCCGAAACCGAAACCGCGCGAATGGTTTCTCTCTCGATCTCCTACCATCGCTCCGGTCGTCGTGCGCATAGCGCGTGCGTGCGCGGAAACGAGAGCTCGGGCACGACCTCTCACCGCACACGCACCGCCACCGGGCACAGGCACAGTCACGGGCTCCAAGTTGGCACCAAGTCATCGCTAGGGCTTTTAACTAAAGGGCTGGGGGTCCCCAATCCGCCAAAAGTGAGAGAGAGAGAGTTGTAACTTACCAAGCTACCTACACATTCGACATTGGAATGACAAAAGTGTGAGGCGGATCAACCTCCAGAGTACACACATAGAGGTGACGTCAGGTGCAGAGCCCCCCACCTCGCGTCCCTTGGCCTCCCTCCAGCTCTGGCCCCAGCTCTGGCCCCAGCACAGCAGCCGCTAAATATGTTCACTGCTCCGCATTCTAACCGCATTCTCCAGGTGCACCTTCCCTCGCTTTTGTGGGTGCCTCGCTTGCAGATGTCAGCATGTGATGCTGTCAGTCTAAATTCTCATATCAACAGTGGTTACGGACGGTGGTGAGCCGCTACGACCTGCTGCGGTTCAGAGCCGCTCCAAGACTCGTCTGGATGCCATAGACACCGTAGAGCTTGGCCAGCCTCGGCGGCGAGGCGAGGCATGGTAACGCCTCGAGTGTCGCCACCCCACGATCCGAGGTCTCCGTTTCCTTGTGCGGTGCTCGTGGCTGCGCCTCCATCCCTGTTGAACATGAGGATGCCTCGTTTCTTGATTGATCTCTTGATGGGTGCATTTCGGCTCCAGATGCATGGTGCCCACTTGTAAGTAAACTTGTAAGCCCACTGGCAGCAGGAGCAGCAGCCGCCGAGGAGGAGGAGGAGGCGCCCTGGGAGGAAGAGAATGAGCAGCAGCAAGGAGAGGAGGAGGAGGGCACCGCTGCTGCCTTAGCTGCTGCCGGTGCCAATAAGGGTCGTGGTCGTGCCTTATTTGGGTGGACGCGCTCCAAAAGGCACGCCGAATGATCATTAGAATGATCAGGGCTGAGCAAGTCGAGAGAGGTCTCCAGCCGTAGCAAGATTGGTTCTCGGATCGGTGCGAGTAGGTCATAACTCATATGCTCGGGCTCGGCGGCTGTCAGCCGTGGCAGGCTGCGCTTGAGGATGGGCGACACCGGCTTGAAGATGCGTCTCTCACGGCGTAGTAGTGAAGATGCGGTGCTGCACTGCCCGGCCTTGATGGCCGCTTCATTGGCGAGAGCCAACGACGTATCCGCCCTTTTAGCCGCCTCATTCATGTTGGCGAGCAATCGAGCGATCCTATGCTCGCCCGAGTATAATGCCGGTTCGATGCTGGAGGCTGCTAGGGTGTGCACGAGGGCCAGACGCTCCCGCTGATACGACTCACGCGCCTCGCGCGATTCCATTACGTGTCGAGTCGCGAGCGCCTCCACACGCTCGTCAGAGAGCGGGCGAGGCTGCCCTTTTAACCAGGTGGAGCTCGGCCTTCCGTTTGGCCCAACGCGAGCGCCTGGCCTGACCCGATTCGGTTTGCTTGCGATGCAGCTAGAGTCCTGGTTGTCGATACTCCAGCTCATAGCGAGTCCATACGGTCGAAGCAGGCGAGCAGCACGTTCTGCGACAAAATGATTAGGTGGCTGTGTGGAGATGCCTGGTGTTGGCACTGTCATTCGTAAAGGTGACAACTCTCGTCGCTCTCGTCGCTCATGCTTGCCCATGCGTGGACGTGGAGTTGATGACTTCCGATCTGTATCACTCCCGAATTCACTCCATGGTGAGATGTCTCCCATGAGCGACGTCGGGCACGGCGTGAAGGCGAGCGCCTGCAAAAAGTCACTTGTGAAGGTCTCTTCGAGAGGACCATCCATGTCAGTGTGGTGATCGTCCGCGGTGACGTCCGCGTGGACGTCAACTTTGAGTTAACTTTGAGTGTCGCGCTTGTGCAGCACACACACAATCGCACTCACGCAAAAGATGTCGTGATGTGCTGCAAGTCTGAGTAACGCCATTTTATACCGAAGCGTGCGCATGCATGCAACGCTCAATAAGGCAGCGTGGAGCCGGGAGAGGCATAGAATACACCGATTGAAGGATACGGTGACAAAGGCGCCGTGATGGCAGATGCGATGTACCCGGTAACGTCCGCAAACGAAACGCAATGTCGACACCATTTCCGGCACCGACGCCGTCGACGGTGAAGCGCACCCCGTCTCGAAAAACGCAAGAAGGGCGGAGTCCATCGCTACGCTCACCGGCCATCAAGACACCCGAAGACCTCGCTAGGCACCGCTCCTTGCTCAAGGCGGCTGCGTATCGGATGGGCAGCCAGGAGAAGATTGCGAGAGCTCTGGTGGTGCACGCCAACGTTGACATTTGCCCGGTGGATTCGCAGGCGTCGCGGTTAGTGAAGCAGCTGCAGTGCACGCTGATACGCCAGATCTTTCGCCGCGGTGACGATCGCGCTTTGTGCCTGGCGTCATGGCGTGACTATTGTGAGCAGCATTCCCATCAGTGGAACGCTTTTGCTGCCGCAAGGCGCTTGCTAGTGCGCTCCCATTTGAGGAAGTGGTCGCGTGCTAGTGCACGGACGCTGGCCGAGATGTGGGTCATGGATGTGGCCGTCACTCGCCTCGGTCGCCTCAAGCTCTCTGCCGCTCTACATCATTGGCAGCACGGCTTGGAGGAGGATCGTCGAGTGACGCAAGCGACGGCACTCGAGGAGCTGAGTGAATCGCTGGCTGCGGCCCACCGGCGCGAGTCGGAGCTCGAGGAGCTGTGCCTCTCGATGCAGCAGCAGCTCGCCGCGGTTGAGAGCCGGCTTGAGCAGCAGCAAAAGCTCGTCGTCGCTCACAGCCCTTGTGCCTCACCGCTGGCCGGTTCAGCCTTCTGCCCCAGGGTCGAAATACCAAGCAGCACCAGTGCGGTGACGTCACGCGAAGCGCCGAGCGTCACGACGGACGTCGCGCCGAGCGCCACGCCGAGCGCTACGGTCGGCGTGGTGGTCCCGGCGGCCGAGCTCGATGATATTGAGACGACCATCTCGCGCATCGAGATGACGCTCGAGCGGCGCGGCGCTTGGCGCGCGCCACTCGAGGACGCGTTGATGATGGCCACGCCGCGGCCGAATCTGCCCACACCCAGTGCATCGGCGCTGCTCGAGCAGCTCGAGCAGCTTGAGATATCGATCTCGCCCTCACCTAACGTGATCTCGTCTACGCCGAACCTCGGCAATCAAGGCTACAAGAGTGGACGCTGCGCCGTCGGGGGCAGCTGCGCCGGCGCGTGCGCGAGCAGCAGTAGTGACGGTGGGGCCAGTGGCGGTGGCAGCAGCCGTGGACAACGCCGCGGAGGGAGAGGCGCCATTGTGGTCGCGGCCGCGGCTCTTCCTAAGGAGGCGTCTCTTGAGCGTCGGGCAGCGCCGTACCCCGCGCCAAGAGATCTGGCATTTGCTTTGTGCGTGGGCGCCGGTTTGCTGGTGTGGCCAGGCTTCAGTGACGCACCATGGAACGGGCCAGCCACGCCGCCACCTGCAACGCCGCCGCATCAGCCGCCTCCGTCGGCGCCTCCGCCCCCGCCGTCGCCATTGCCGCCGCCGCCGCCGCCGTCGCCGCCACCGTTCCTGCCACCGTCGCCGTCTCTGCCGCCCTCACCACCGCCACTGCCGCCGCCGTTGCCGCCGTTGCCGCCGCCGATGTGGTGCAGCGACATATGCCAATTTGCACACAACGGTGCCTGCCAGGACGGTGGCCCAGATTCGCTCTCTGCTCGTTTTGGCGTGGCGGCTCAGTGTGGCCTCGGCACGGATTGCACCGACTGCGGCGCACGCAATAAGTTGCCTCCGTCGTTGCCGCCGCCGTCCCCGCCACCGCCGTCTCTGCCGCCGCTGCCGTCGCCGCCGCCGTCGGCGCCGCCGCCGCCGCCGCCGCCGCCGCCGCTGCCACCACCGTCGCTACCGCCGTCGCCGCCACCGTCAAAACCGCCGATGCCGCCGCCGCTGCCACCGCCGTCGCTGCCGCCGTTGGAGCCGCCGCACTGTCCACCACCCTCACCGCTCCCACCGCTCCGCTTGCGTCACTTGCACTTCCCGCCCCCGCCCCGTCCACCTACAGAGCCACCACCACCGCAGCCGCCACGGTACCCGCCGCTCTCGCCCCCTCCGCCACGGCCCCCGCCGCGCTCGCCCCCGAGTCCCGATCCGCCGCTACCCTCGCCTCCACCACCCGCGCTGCCACCGGCGCTTCCCCCTAGGAGGCCGCCACCACCCTCATTGCCGCCGCCGTCGCCCACACAGCCACCACCATCACCGCCGCCACCGCCATCGCCCACACCACCACCACCGTCGATGCCTCCGCTAAGACCGCCGCCGTTATCGCCGCCACCGTCGTCGCCGCCTTCTCCTGAGCCATCGCCGCCTCCACCGCCGTTGCCCTCTCGACCGCCACCTCCGTCACCCTTGCCACCTGAACCATCTCCACCTCCATCCTCGCCGCCCGAGCCCCCCGTCATAGTGTGGACAGCCGTCTTCCTGCTGGTCGGCAGCCTGGGCGCCCTCATCACCGTGCTCTTCTTGGCACCTTTAAGTCAAGCGGCAATTGTCCTGCGGCGCTTTGCACTGCGTTATTTCCTATGCATCCCACAAGCGAAGACGTTCTCAGTCGAGGATGCATACCACGACCCACGGGCAGCAACGCCAACCAAGGTCACAGCAAAGTATATGATGTGAAGCTCGCCCACAGCGCGCTTTCTAGAACCAGTATGCAGTAAGCGCACAGGTCAATGCCGTGTGAATGCCCGGCCGCCCGCGGCACAAACGCCCAACCCGTACAAGAACCCGCTTTACATTTCGACAATAATTTAGTAAAATCAGCGCGAGCGCCTCTTACGATCACGTCCAATTTGACCGCTTAAGGCTCTGGCTCTCCCTCACGCCTCAGAACTCCCTCAGTCTGCCCTCTCTCACCGAGTCCGCACAGTCGCGTGCCCCACGCGTCGATAATCATCTCCAACCACAGTGTAGCACAAGCTCCATACGAGTACAGACTCCCGCAGACCACGCCCCGCGTGCCCCTCTCGGGTGGCATGACCTCTGCACAGATCGGTCGTTGGCCCTCGGAACCCCCCACCCCACGCTCTTCGTCAGTCGACTCACATCAATAGACGATGTGATGTACGCCCGAGTCGCCGCTCACTCCGATGGACGCAAGCCGGACGACCCAGACTTGATCGGCAGCCCACTCGATGGAAGGCGTCGCGCCTTCGTTCGACAGTGCGTCCATCGCGCTCACGGTGGGGCGGCGTTGGCCGTCCGAGATGGTGCCGGGCAGGTAGAGCCACACAAGAGGCGCCGTGACGGCGCGGCCCGTGCCAAGGGCAAACTCGAGGACGGAGGAGGAGGACGCGGCGGTGCTGGAAGTTTGGTGCCAGATGCGCACCTCGAGGCCGCACGAGCAGTGCACGTTACTCCCTATGTACTGTGCGCCAGCGCCGTCGGGCATGACGCGACGGATGGCGAGCAGCGAGCAGCATCGCGGCGGCACGGGCGGCGGCTGCAGCATCGCTGTCGCGTCATTATCGGAGAGGCGCGAGTAACTTCCCTCCCAGAAGTTGAAGACGTGCCACGTGGCGGCCGCTGCGGCCGGAATGGCTGGCTTGCGTACCGATACGGGCAGAGGCGCGTCGGTCGACTCGGCAGCCTCGAGCAGAAAGCCCAGTGCCGCGCCGCCCGAACCGGGCACCGCCTGCTGATTAGACCAGTTGAAGAATGCCACGAGCCACCACTCGCCTAGGGTCGTGCACCCGGGGAGGGGCAGGTCGGCTTGCGTGAGCGGCAGCACGAGCTGTGTGGGAACCTCGTGAAGAAGCAGGTCAGCGGCGACGGCGGCGCGTGGCAGCGGCGGCAGGAGCGCTTGCAGGATCGCAAGGCGCGCGCCGGTCAGGTCCTCAGGCCGGTCTGAGAAGATAAGCGCGCCCGCCGAGAGCACGGCCATCGTCGAGAGCGCCTGCGCCTGCCCCGTGGTGAAGTCGGCGCCCGCGTCGCGTAAGATCAGGCAATCGGGGTCATTGCGCCATAGCCGGCCGCCCAATTGCATGCGCACGGCCACGTTGCGCACCATGTTGCGCGCGGCGGGCATGTTGGTGCGGTCCGAGGTAAAGAGCGAGCGCACGAGGGGGAGGTCAGACACACGAGGATACCAATGCGGCGCGGCGTCGGCGGAGACTCGCATTGCGTCCACATGCCCGATGCATGGGCCGAGGGGAGCGCCGCACCCGAGGATGAAGACGTGCTCACCCACCTCGGCGCGGATCGCCGCCATGAGGCGCCCGAGCAACTCCGCGCGCGAGGTGCTCGGATCGTGGCGCACGCCGCCCGGCATGGCCGCTGCATGGAGGAAGTCCAACTTAAGGTACTCAAACCCCCATTCCCGAGTCGCGATCCCGACGACGCGCCGCACGTGCGCAAGGGCCCCTGGATGGGACACGTCGAGGGCGTGAAGCCAGATGCCCGGTGCGGTGTAGCCGCAGCGCAACGGTTTGGCGTTCGAATCCATGAGCACCCACTCCGGATGCTCCGCTAATAGTCGCGAGTCTGCTGTGAGGGCGGCAGGAGCCATCCATAGCCCGGGGGACATGCCAGCGGCCTTGATGGCCGCCGCAATCGGTGTGAGGCCATTGGGAAAGCGCTTCGAGTGTGGAAGGTCCCAATCGCCCCAGCACGACTGCCAGCCGTCATCGAGCTGCACGAGGTCGAGTGGTAGGGATCCGCTCGCTTTGGCTGCGCGCAGCTGAGCGACCGTATCGAGCATAAGGGAAGCACTCACGTTGGGCCCGTGGCAATACCACGAGCACCAGCCGCTCGGGGGGCGCCGAGGTGCAACGTAGGGCGGCAGAAGCGAGGTGGGGCGGCTGCCAAGACGGCTGAGGCGGCCGGCGGCACTCGCGCCGCTCCGAGCGGCGCTCACTCCGGAGAGCGCGGAGAGCGTGTCGAGGTACACCGCGCACTGGCGCAGGCCGATTAGGTGCGACGGATGCGCTTCGGACCCTTTAAAGGGCAGTATCATCGCCCAGTCGCTCGTGATGGTCGCACTGGCCTTCGTGCCGTCGCCGGCGCCGCCGCTACGTGAAGTGACCAACACGGCGCGGTGCTCGGAAAAGAGCTCGGCGCGGGGCGGGAGAGAGTGCACTGCGCGCACGCCGCCCGCTCCGCGCCGCGCGGTGACGAAGCCGAGCAGCACTCCCGTCCCCTTGCCATGCCGAGGCATCACCACGCTGTACAAGTCGCTCACGAGCTCGTTCCCACCGCCCTGCTGCGGCGGTGGCGGCGGCGTCGCGCCGGTGTGGAAGGCGGCTGAGAAGTACGGAAGAGGCGTGCGTGGTTGCGCTTCGAGCCCTGCAAGCGCGCCGCTAAACGAAAAGGTTTGCCAGCCATTGATGAGCACAGTGGTGAGGCTCTCGCACGACCGGCTCCGCCACCAAAGCCCTCCCATCGCCGCGGAGAGTGCCGCGAGCGCCGTCGGCGCACGCGCGCACAGCGCAGCCACGCTGGAGACGGTCGGCGAGAGCTCTGCAAACGCGACGAGTCGCGCGAGGGCGGCCGGTGCGATGGCACCGGTGAGTGCCGCTGTCGCGGTCGACAGGGTGGCGAGGGCGAGGGCGGTGCGCACACTGGTGGTGGCGGGTTTGGTAGCTGGGGATGCGCCTGCCGCCGCGGCCGCAGCGGCGATGCAGTCGTCGAGGTCAACAGAGGCCAAAGAAAGGTGCTCAAGCACTGCGCCACTCTCCGCCGCCGCCGCCTCCGCCGCCGCGCCGCCGCCGCCGCCAACCCCTAATGGCGTCAGCTGCAGCTGTAACAGCGCGCCGCGCGCATACGGCACGATCAGCAGCACCCACTCTAGTGGCGGGCAACCTCCCTCCGACGCGCCCAAACCCACTGTGCCACTGAGCGCAAGCGCGGCAGCCTCTTGGGTGGTGCTCCTGGTACTCGTGCTGCTCGTGCCCCCGGTGCTGCTGCCCCCGGCGAGCTCACCCGGGAGCTCAACGAGCCGCTCCTCCTGCTTCGCGGTGGCCAGCGACAGCCGGAGCGCCCACGCCTTGCCGCACGTCGTGCCGTGCAGCACGGGCGCGCGCACGAGGACAGAGCCGCCCGAGTGCTTGAGGGTCCACGCGTCGTCCCGAGCGCCAACGCGCGACGAAACTCTAAGACCGAGATCGCGATCTCGCGCGGCCTCGAGGCCGAGATCGGGCTCCACTTTCTCGAGATCCACCACCGCGAGCGCGACGTCAAGATCCTCCTCCTCCTCCTCCTTCTCGAATTGGCCCAGGACCAAGAAGTCGTGCGCCACCACCCCGTCAGGTATCCGTCCCGGTGGACTCGCACCGGAAGGCATCCGTCCGGGCATCCGCGTGCCACTGCCACTGCGGCTGAGCTTGCTGCGGCCGCCGGCCGCGACAACACGCGTGCTTTCCGGCTCGGGCATCGCCGCCACCGCTACCGCATCTGCCACCGTTGCGGGCTTGCCCACACTTGCCGCCGCGCCAGCTGTCCCCTGCTCGAGCATCTCCTTGATGAGGCCTGCCTCGGGAGTGCGCGGTGGTGCCAAGGAGGCGACGACCGACATGAAGCCCTTGCCGAACCTCTCCACTTCCTTGCCGATGCTGTCGCCCGCGACGGCCAGGCCCTTGTCGAAGCCCTTGCCGAGCTTCTCCACTTCCTTGCCGAGTTTCTCCACCTCCTTGCCAATACCGCCCCCTGCGTCGGTCAGGCCCTTGTCAATCATATCGATGCCCTTCTCCACGGCATCGACCTGGCCGCGCACTCCTCTGGCCATCTCACGCAGCAAGTTGGCCATCGGGTCGGGGTCAACGTCCCAGGTCACCATGTCACCGTTGGCCCTTTTTTTGAGGCCAACGCTCTTGTAGTAATCGGCGGGAAGGAGGCTACCGTATGCGCCCTCCAGTCCAAAGTCTGCCATAATGCGGTGCGGTGCTGTGCGGTGAGGATGGTCCGAGCAAGAAAAGGTGTGCTGGTCGCGTTCGTGTGCTCTCTGACGTGAGTCCTGGCACCGCGCGAGGCTCACAAACTCGCGGGCCTCCTGGTGACCCTTTGTTGAGAGGTCCTGCAGCGATCGCCTGCCAAATTTGGTCAGACAGTCGCTCACCACAAAGTTCAAGTCAAGTGAAGTCGTTGTATCAAGTGACTTGAACGTCCCGAAGGACGGCTCCGCCCCCGGTCTACTCAAGTACGGAGTTTGGTGCTCCTGCACCGCAACAAGACACATTGTGTCACACACGGTGTTACACTAGTTTGCTAGTGTTATGAAAGTGTTATGGAAAACACTGGTATTACACTGGTCCAACACTAGTGTTAGCTCTCTCCTTTTTGTGTCTCGTTGCGGTGTGAACGCGCGTGCAGCGAAAGAGCAGCCACAGCAGCGTCCTGCGAAATACGACAAATAACGAAACCGAGCACATACCGAGATCCCGGACGAGATTACTGAGATCCGACGAGACTACACGATACACTAAAACAGCGCGAATTCACCACGAAACATACTCTGGAACTCTGCGCGCGATCGCATCGCACTGCACCATGCGAAACGAATTGTATGCGGCTTTGATAGACTCGCAGCTAATGAGCACTGGAGCAGCGCGGCGGGCGTGGCCGGCGCGGCGTGCAAGGCCGGCGGGCATGCGTTGTCGGCGCGTTGTGCGTTGTGGGCGTGGCCGCGGCGGGCGACCGGGCGTGCCAGCGGCGGGCGTGGGGCAGTTCGGCAGCAGCAATGTGGGACGCGCGGCAGCGCCTCATCGTTGGTGGGGCCGGCGGGGCGTGCGTGGC
>PJAB01001290.1:0-15650 GCA_002887195.1 Chrysochromulina parva
AAGAATTGCTAGAGGAAGAGGCAGCAAAGGCGGCGGCCACCAGCCGCTGGAAGCAGTGGGCCAAGCACAGTGATGAGCAGCAGTCGACCAGCAATCAGCTGCAAACAGTGTAATGCCCGCTTTGTGAGCCTCGACTGACACCACACGCAGATGACGACTCAGCTTGTGCTCGTTGCTGACTCTCGTGTGCTCCGCAGGGAGGTGTGAGGCTACAATCCAGCTTTTGGTCAAGGATGTCTTGACTTCAGGCTCAAGCTCGTTATGGATCCCGGCCATGCAGTCGAGAGAGCGGGCGGATGAGTGAGCTAGACAGTTGCTTTTGTCACTTGCGGCTAGTGTGTCATCGTAGTAGTCGGTACATGTACATACATCATGTACGTCGCAGTCAATAGTGTGTGAGTGGCATCAATTTCAGGGCCTAAATGTAGTGATTTACAGTCAATATCGCCAAAATTTCTGCGCCTGCGGCGGGCTGAAAACCCGCGCGCTACGCGCGCGGGGCAACTTGATTACCCCCCCTCTATAGAGCACCCCCGTCACTTCCCAAGAGGCCGTCGATACCCCGGGATCTGATTCATACCAGAAGAAGGAATTGAGAAACGATACCGCGAGGGGCTCGACGGCCGGGTTTGGGGGCACTGGTGTGTGCGTGGGGTTGCGTTTTGTGAAAGCGGGAGGGCGCGAGGATTAAAGGATTTGATTGTGGAACGTTTATTTTTGGCTGCAATTTTTGGCGAGCTTTTTATGTAGTTTATCAATTCCTTATTTATGTAGTTCTTAGTTCATCATGATTTTACGATCTCGATTATGTTTCGTCATCTTTGCTCATTTAGTTCAGAACCTGCAGGTCAGTACCGAGCCGTACAATAGTTGCATACAATCGTACCAGACCGATGAGATGCCCGCACCTTGGCTACAAATCCAGCTTGGTCAGCATACGGCGATCGACCTTCCTGAGCGCATTGACCGCAAGGTGCTGGCACAGCTGAAATTCGAGGGCGTAAGCGCTGCCATGATGCCAGACGGCACGTTGCTCTACAATGAAGCGGCGGACTCGGCGCTGCACGCCAGCCGGCGTGAGGCTGCAGCGGAGGCCACCGCTTCGCACAATGATGGTCGCGCTAGCAATGCCAGCAACGGCCTGGTGTTGATTCACAGCCATGCCCATCGCGGAGAGCAGTTCGCGCTTTACGCACGCATGCTCGAGCTGACGAGCATGATGGAGCTGCACTCCCCAACGCACGGAATCAATCAAGGTCAGAGAGCGAGCGTGCTGCATGGCCTGTCGCTATTGATTATCAAGAATGACGCGGGTCAAAAACCTGGACGATCGACAAACTACAACTCGTCCGAGCTCGATCCCGAGCACCCGATTTCCTGGCTGCGGCTGTTTAAACTTGGCTCGATGCGGCTGCGGATGATCATTCTGACGCATGTCAACCTTGGGTACAAATGCGGCGAGTTCCACTCGCTCTTCGCCGCGTCTAAGATTCTGTCGCTTTTTCCTTGGGTGCTGTACACGAGTGGTCCCGATAACCTGCCCACGCCTTACGGCATCTTCCGCATCTCTTCGCTGCTCGCAAATGCTCGCGAACGCGGACCAGGCCGGCTGCTTGCCGACCACTTCCAGGGCAGCTCTCGCCAGCTCAGCCTTGACCTCTTCGTCTACGAACTGCCGGCTGAAGACGTGCGCGCGGCAGCACGTAGTACCACGGCGTGCGATCGTTTCTGGTGGCGACTCGTCGAGGCATGCTTGGGGCACGGTCAGCCCCAAGACAGAGGGGGGACGCGAATGCCCGAGCCTATGCTCGCAGCGGCGGCAAGAACTGCAGGGCTGCCCGTCGTGCGACTTGGGAATGCTCCCATTTGCGCCGGCTACAAGTCGCGCTGCGTCGATTGGAACAAGATAAGGTTAAATGCACCCCTGTTTCACTCGGTTGTTTGGCATGCTCACAATTCGACAAAGGCGTCCAGATGGCTTGACGAGCAGGAAGACCTTTGGCGCCTGCGTAATACCGGCGGCGCAACCAAACATAGATCTACAATGTGGGTACAGCGCAACCAATCAGACCACAGATCTACAGCGCACGAC
Organism: Chrysochromulina parva; assembly: GCA_002887195.1. NCBI lineage: Eukaryota > Haptophyta > Prymnesiales > Chrysochromulinaceae > Chrysochromulina > Chrysochromulina parva. Next base: position 2,093 of record PJAB01001290.1, read on the forward strand.
GGCCCCGTGCGCTGAGTACAGCGTCTGTGGTATGAGCATGTGTTCTCGAGAATGCAGCATGATCGTGAGTCGTGTACGTTAAAACTTTTGTGTGAGTGGCAGTGGGGTTCCATCTCTCCACGCGCATGTCGACCGGCTTTTCCACCGAACCTTTCTCATTGGACATTACATTCCGCTTCAGCCGAGCGCTAGCGCTTCGGGGGGGGGGGGAGATATCATTGCGTTTATACCTTTTTATTGCGTCTTCATGCGTCTCACGCCACCCCGGCTGCCGAGCGGAGATCAACAATTAAATAGGGGGGGGGTCAATCATGGGGGTCAATTTTGCGTCGTGATACAACTGAAAAGGCCCGACCGTCCTCACTGTAACAATCCTAGTATGTGCAAGGACTCAACAGTCACTGCAGTGAACAACATCTGCACTTTTACCGCAATCTGCACTCTCACTTGTGACGTAACTTAGACGTAACTCACTTGACGTAATCAACCTTGTAGACGAGCGGCGCGAGCTCACTGGGTGACGCATGGCTGCCCCTGAGCACGAGGTGGGTCAAGAAGCTCGTGCAGTAGCAACAGCTGGCGCCAACAGCCATGTGCATTCCCCACGTCCACGTGACGAAGGCGCCCTGCGGGGAGAGCACAGGGGGACGGGGGCGAGCGCGCGTAACGATGGTCAGATGGGTGCTGCACCCGAAGAAGGTGGCTCCTGGGTGCCAAGGCCAGGGAGGCAGACTAAGGACAGGCTTTCTTGAGAGGCAGCTGCCGGCGCACCGCGAATGCGCTGCCGCTCTGGGACCCTAGCCGGCCGAGCGACAGGTCGATCTCGCGCAGGCAGCCCTCCCAGTAGTATAAGGGTGTGGCCAGCGAGATGGCGAGCATCGCAAGCACCACGAGCAGCAGCGGGCACTTTCTCCCAGAGTCCGAGCTGCGCTCGAAGCGCGAGTGGCAGGTGAAGCGCGAGAGGAGGAGCAGCAGCGAGCAGCCGCAGCCGACGGCCAGCGAGATCCGCGCAGTCTGCGCCGAGAGATTGCACGAGTGCGCAGCAAAGTCGCCAAAGGTGAAGCCGCCCATCGAGGGCAAGCTCTCCGCAGTGGCGGGCTGCGAGATGCCGTTGTGCGAGGTGAAGTTCCCGCCCGTCTCGTACGCATTCCACCTCTCTGAAAGGAAACCCCAAGAGACGCCGTTACACAGAGCGTGTCGGCCGGGGTTCTCGTGGCAGATCTCTACTACGAAAATCTCTGAGTCGGCAGATCCCTGAGTCGGCACGACGATGAGGCCCCACAGGGTGGTGAAGAACATCACGTTGACCTCCAAGCCCGGCACAGCTGGGTACGGGATGGGCTTGCCTTGGATCATGGCCCATGCGCCGATGCTGGTCATGAGAGTTCGGTTTTTCTCGAGGCCAAAGATGCCGAAAGGGTCATCGAATATGAGCAAGACACATGAGAGGGCGAACGCCATGAACAGCAGCACGAGGTCGAAAATAAACACGACCTGCCGAAAACCGGCCATCTCGATGCCAAAACAGCCGATGCGATCCGCGCTGGTACAGAGATACTTCCAGGTGCAGCAGCTGCAGCGTATCTGACCCGTACATGCGCGCTCGCAACAGAGCTCCAACTCTTCTTCGCACGAACACGCCATCGCCGAGGCCGCGCAGAGCAGTAGCTTCTCGCACACGACCGACCTTCTTGCCTAATATGGTATTCGGCGGATCAACCCGCAGTGTGGAATGCATGCCACTTGTACCCTCTCACTGCTTTCCTGTTCCCCGGTGTCTTTTGACGGATAATTTCGTGCTTAAAGTTCCACAATGAATCGGCGCAGGTGTCCCGTCCGACTGGCCCGGACGATGGCTGGTATACGCTCGGACTGGCGGCCTTCGCGCCGTGCCGCGACGATGGGCTGCAAGGAGGCCCGGATGGTGTGTCAGCCTCTCGAGAGAAGTGAGGCCAACCCACCAAAACCCTCTGCTGCGGCGTCGGGAGCCTCCACTCCGTTACTGCAGGCAGCCATACCAAGTGAGGCCGCGCTCGACAAGCGGATGAAGGAGAGCCTCAATCGGTTCATGCAGGATGGTGACGAGACTCGCTTGCGTGCGGCACTGAACGAGGAGGTGCGGGTGCGGCGCAAGGGCGGTGCGGCCGTGCTGCGCCACTACATGGACGATCGCGCCCACAGCTGCGAGACGATGGTGATCGCTTTTGGTGGGTTGCAGCAGCACATAGGAGGCGGGCACAGCGGTGGCATGCCGCCGCACGAGTTTGTGCGCTCGTGCACCAAGGCAGGCGCGCGCTACGCGCTCTTTGTGCGGGACGCGTCGCGCTCGTGGTACTGCCGTGGGCTGGGCGACGGCGCGTTTGGCGACGCGGCGGCGGGCAACACGTTCGAATCGATGGTGGCCGGGCTGCGTGCCGAAATCGACCGGCTTGCGCCGGCGCGCGTGGTGACCATCGGCTCGTCGATGGGTGGTTATGCGGCCATTCGTGCGGGCATTGCGCTCAACGCCGACCGCGCTGTCGCCTTCTCGCCACAGGTGCTGCTGCACCCCGATGAACGGCGCGGCGCGGCGCTCGAGCCGATGCACTTTGACGAACTGCTCTCGTGGCTGCGCCTTGCGGCGAGTGCCGAGGGCTTTGCAATGCGCTCGCTCGTCGAAGCGGTGCGAGAGGCGCCACCCTCGATATTCACTGCTGTGGAGGTGCATGTGGGCGCGAGCGAGCACGGCGATGTGTACGAGGCCGAGAGGCTGCAGGCCGCCGTTGACGAGCGCCGTGCCGCTGGTGATGGCGGCGGCGGTGGCGGCGGCGGAGTAGCAAGTCGTGCGTTGAGCTGCACGACGTTCGTGCATGCGAATCGCAGTCACAACCTAGTGCTCCAGCTACGAGATGCGGGCGAGCTCTACGAGATGCTTTTCCGCTGGCTGGCGCCGAGCGCCGCCCCTGCCGACCCGTCGCCTTCCTCGCCCTCGCCCTCCTCTTCGAGCTCAGCCTTTGCTCTCTTCCGACCATCGCGTGCGGCAGCAAGCCAAGCGGCTGGCGGCATGGGCACGGCGGCTGGCGGCACAACGGACGAGAGAGCAGCGGCCGCACTCGATGATTTGGACGCCGCACTCGGTGAGCTGGACACCGCGCTCCAGCACGCGCCGCTCGATGCGGCGCTCTGGACGCAGCGCGCACAAATACTTGAGCGTCTCGGCCGATTCGTCGACGGGATGCGCATGGTAGGGCACGCACGAGCGCTCGTCGCCAGGCGCGTGGAGGCCTGTGGGGAAGGGACCAATGCTCCGGAGGCGCGCGCGCTCGCCGCGACGCTCGAGCGGGTCCAAGCGGCACTCATGCACGAGCTAGAGGCGCTCGGGAAGGCGCTCCCTGCGCTGAGCGCTGTGGCGGGGGCTGCGGACGATGCAGTCGGTCGGATCGTCGCCTTCGAGCGTATCCTTGTGATCGACCCCACCTCCGTGTACGCTCGGCTTGAGCTCGCGGCCATGCGTGTGACCGACGCAATAGGACTGCAGGCGAAGGCCGCCAAGCGCGCCAAGGGTGCATGTAGCCGGGCTTCGATCCCCCTCGCGCTTGAGGCGTATGAGATGCTCACGGCGGTGGTGGCCGACGTGGGCGCGTATGCCGCACCGCCGCCCGCGCCCAATGCACGAGGGGCGCTGGACCTCGCGCAGGTGCTCGGCGAGCGCCGTCCCAACTGCCCGCTGCCACCTGCGCCATACCTGCAGCGCTTCATCGGGCGGGCGGAGCTCCTCCTCGGGCAGGCGTGCGACGCGCTGCATGCGGACGGCTACGGCGTGAGCGGCGCAGGAGCAGGTGGAGGAGCAGGGGGGAGGGCAGGCGCCAATCGCGCTCATAGCGGCGGGGGCGTGGCGCATTGCGGCGGGCGCAACGTTGAGCCGTCCATTGACCATTATGCGAGGAGCGCTGCGGCGGACGGCTCTACGTGGCAGCTGTACGATGCGTGGCATTGGGCGCTCGAGAAGGACACGCGTTACGAGGGGCAGCCTGAGAGGCGGCGGGCGGCGCAGCGCGCGGTACATCTCAAAGGCGTGCACGCCGGCGTGTACGCGCACCCGGCGCAGCGGCCGTCGCAGCTCTTGCCGGGGCTGCTCGCGTGTGCGTGGCACGATCCGCAGCAGCACGCGGCGCTGCGTGCGTTGCTCACAGCCAAGTCGAAGATACGGGCCGAGGCGCTGTCCCTCCTCCGTGCAGACGCGCAGCATGCAGACAGGGCGGAGAGCTTTGCCCCCTATCTGAGTGCCGTGCTCGTCTCAGGCGACTGGTCCGACGTTGGACTGTACTACAACGGGCGACAGAACGTAGCCAACACGCAACGTGCGCCGTTCACCTCCAAGCTGCTGCGCTCGGACGAAGCGCTGCGGCGCGATGCGACGAGCTGCCCCTTCGGCTCCGCATACTTTTCACTGCTGCGGCCAGGCACGCGACTCGCTGCGCACTGCGGGCCAACCAATGGGCGGCTGCGTGCGCACCTCGGGCTCGTGGTGCCCGAGGGCGACTGCTGCATTCGGTGTGGCGACGAGCCGCCGCGCCGTTGGGCCGAGGGCGAGATACTCCTCTTCGACGACTCATTCGAGCATGAGGTGTGGAATCTGACGAAGCACCCGCGCGTCGTGCTCATCGTGGACCTCTGGCACCCTGGGCTCGACACGGACGCGAAGAGGCTTGCGGCGCTGCAAACCGACGCTGAGCGCGAGTGCTACCTCGGCGTCGTGGATCGTGACGAGTATCAGATGACCACAGAACGCGGCCATTGAGCCACACCCAGGGATCGCCTGCCATGCCTGAGCGCAGCGGGACGCGTCTGCTCAGGCGCCACTCGACCTCCGGGGAGTGCTTCCCAGCCTATTTGTGCACGCAACTTCCGGGGAGTGTTTCCCAGCCTATTTGTGCACGCGACTTCCGAGACACGGGATTGGATCCCTAGTTTTCCCCTAGTTCGCGAGCCGTCGGCATGCTACTGTATGTGGCGCCTCCGTCATCGGGCTCACCTGAGATGCGATGTGAGAACCAACCACCAGGGCCACGCAGGTCCAGGTGCCAGGTCGGTGATTGCGTTGGACAGGAGCGGAGGTTTGAGCGCTTCGCGAAGCCGGAGGCGCGCGGGGAAGCCGACGGCGGGTTTCTTAGCCGGTTTGTAGACAGTAGAGTTGTTTGAGTCTGTTTGAGTCTAGGCCGCGGACAACCGTCCGGCGCGTCGGTCCCGCGTAGAACTATTAGAAGCGTACGGGCGTCGGGCTCCGCTCGGGGCGTGGGCTTCGGCCCGATCGGCCGATGGGTCGGTTCGGCGGGCGCGGTCCGGAGGTGGGAGGATGGTGGGCTTGTGGTTGTGCGACGTACTTCGTGGTCGCACTTCGACTGTATATACGACTGACTAGAAGGGCACCGGTTCCAGCCGGTTCCGCGGCTAATATGTCGCATCGGCACGACGGCACCCGACCACTGCCGACGACCGCCGAGCGGCACTGACGCTCCAGACGCGACTCTCCGGCCCGTCCCCCACGTATGTGATCACCGCTCTCAAAAGCCGTACGCGGTTACGCACTCCACCTCGGCGCAGCTCGTCACCATTTTTACCCAGTGGACCCGTCTTCTGGCACCGAGGCTGCGGCGCACTCTCAAGCTCGGCACATCTCTAAGGTGCGGTGAGCGCTCTGCACAGCCGAGGGGCAGAGTCAATAAGTGTGCTCATATCCGTGAACACCGCCCTCGTCCTCGTGCAGCGCCCCCATGCTGCGACTCTGGTGTGCATCCAGCTGCTCGCTCGAGTACGTCGATCCGTAATCGTGCTCGTGCAGCTCGCCACCCTTGTGACCACCCTTGATGGCCGTGGGTGACGAGTGGCACTCGTTCTCTCGTACGAAGCTGCTCTTGGGGGATGAGGACGAGGGCAATGCAAACCTTTCCTGTGAGCTCAACCAGCTGAGCTCGGCGTCGTTCACGACAATCGACGCGGGCGATGGCGATGAGTGCGGTGGCGTGGTGGGTGAAAGGGGCTGCGGCCGCCTCTGCTGCTGCTCCTCGCGCAGCTTCTGCTGCGGCGGCGGCCGCGGCCGCGGTGGCTGTGGCGCCCGCGACCCCTTTGCATCACTCGCATGTGCCACTGCTGCCGCATTGGTGCGAAAGCGGAGGGTGCTCTCGGCCGCGCCGGTGCTGCTGGCCGTGCGGGCTGTCGGGGCGGGTGGCTCGCCGCAACCCGACTCGGTGATCAGCACGCTCGCTCGGTTCTGAAGCTCGAAGGATGATGAGCCGAGAGGCGCGGCGGCAGGCGATGCGTCGTCTGAGGCGGTGGCGGCGGTGGCCGCAGTGGCCTTGGGGGCCTCCTGTGTGCCCGTGGTGCTGGGCGGCGAGGATGACGTGGACCCATGCGCCGCGCTGTGCTCAAGGAGTACCCACAGCGCCGCGAGGTTCGTTCCTCGAAGGGCTGAGATCGCGAGGGCGGGTATTTGCGTACCACGCATCGCGTCGATCTCCGGCATCGGACACGGGGCCACGTCGCTCATATTGCACACGACGGCCACGGGCGTGGCTGGCCCCGCGTCATCGTAGGCCACCGTGCGCCACTTGAGCGCGTACGCCTTCATCGGAGTCTGCTGCTGTGCGGTCCACACGATAACCGCCAGAGTGCAGCCACGCTCGCTCGTGTGGGCAGCGCGGTCGGCGGACGCGAGGCCATCCGATGGAATGCGGCGCTCGACGGGAATTTGCGCCTGGATTGCGGCGCTGAGCGAAGACTTGCCCACGCCTGCTTCGCCCAAGAAGAGCACCCTGTGACGTCTGCGGTCCACGCCACGGAAGTGCAGCACGTCATGCGCTTGCCCTCCGCCAACGCTGCGTTCGGTCGCGCGTGCCCTTCGCAGCCGCAGCTTGCGCATGGCGGCCACGACCGCAGTCATGACGAGCGCGTACAGGGCTTCCACGCGCTTGGGCAGGTTACCCATCAGAGGCAACAAGGATGTCACGAGGCAAAGCAGTGCGGCGAACATTCGACTGAGGAGCGTGTCGCGCTCCGCGAGCGTGTCGAGCGCCAGCGGTGACAGCAGACTGAAATCGGATGCAGCCGGCGAGCCGGCCCGCAAGGGACTGCTGGCCGGTGGCAGTGTTTTGGTTGACACCATCGAAAGAAATAGACCCGACGAAGCAGAGATTAAGTGACCTCCGGCAGATGCTATCTGGTCGTTACATGTACACATGCCCTATTTTGGTTAGAACTGTAGTTATGTGAAAAATTCCCAATGTCGCCTTACGAAATCCGAAATCCTCTCTGGCCCTAAAGTCACGCTCCCCACTTAAAATTTCTCATGACGCACGCCGCCGACGCCCAAACCATCCTCAACGCCGCCAGCGCGCGCATGCTCCGTGTCACTCAACACTCATATGGGGTCGTGTAAGGTATGTGTATTCTGAGCGGGGCGGCAGTAACAGTGCCGTAGCACCGGTTGTCGCGTCTGTCGTGTTAACGTTCACACGCCCGTCGCATGACGGCAAGAGGCATCGGTGCACGCTCGACCATCACCATACGCTCGACGCACCATAACGCATAAGCACCACGACTTAAACCTGTGACGGCGTGTGACACGGGACCACGGCGCACGGCCGCACGGGAGCCGACGGAGGACCCGCGCCCGCCGCGCATGCCGCATGGGCGCTGGGCCTGGGGCCTCCGTCGCCGCGCGGCCCGCCGCAGCACCGACAGATCGGGTCCATATGTTGTCGCACGCAGCTGTCGCGTGTCGGGAAAAGCGAAAACCGCTCCCTGCCCGTCCGTGCCGGGTTTCGGGGTACCCTTCGTCCCTACGCTAGGAACTGCTAGACGACGACTCGACGAGCAGGGGCGGCCGCGACTTCTACTCCAACTCCTACTGACAACTGTTGAGCTACACCTCAAAAGGACCTCTCATATAACGTGATTTCGTTTACCCCAGAAGCGTTGCGCCAGCGAGGCGCGGGCGCGCCGTCCGGCACGAGCCAGAGGGAGAGGCGGCCCCAAATCGTCCCGCCAAAAGGCTTCGCGAGCGGATCCAAGAAAGATTCCCAGACTCTATTTCATTCTATTTCATCTATGCTGTTCACTCATTATCGAAAAGGTGAAACGCAGCGGCCAGCTTCGAGACCTAGAGATCTAGATACGTCGCTCGTCGGCCCCCAGCCCACACGCTCGCCGTGGCGCTCCAGCTCCGCGCGCTTGCCTCGAAACTGCGGCAGCAATGCAGACGGCGAGCGCGACGCTCGCCCATGCTCCGTGCCCCGCCGTCGCCGAGGCCTGGGCCGCGCTCGTCTGGTAGACGCTCGTCTGCACTTCCTCGAGCGCGACCTGGAGCGCAGCGGCCGTGGCCGCTTCGCGGATGGCAGGGTCGTCCGGGCACTGCGCGTCACTCGCCGCGCTGAGCTCGTACATGAAATTGTCGAGGACGAACATCTTTGCGGGCGACGAGATCTCGATGCGGCGCACGCAGTCTACCATACGATCGGCCGAGTTCACGAATGGGAACTGCCGCAGCTCGCCCGACATCTGCATCTCCCGAGACAGCAGGAGCACTCCCTTGTTGTTGTAAGAGGTGCCCGGCCCTGACCAGAGCTCGACGCGTACGCTGTGGCCGTCGATGCCGGCGAAAGACGCCCGGATGTTGGTCATGCGCAGAGCGAAGCGCACCGTCTCCGGCGCGATCGCCTTGCCCGTCCGGCCGCCGGTGAAGGTGTGAAGGGTCGAGAAGCCGACGAAGCCCCTGCCGGCAAAGCTGGCGGTGCCGAGCGGCGGGTAGACGCCGCCGGAGAGCGCGCATGCGTCGAGCAGAACGCCGCCGTTGAGGCTGCCGAAGCCCGGCCCAGCGAATTCCACGAAGTCGTGGGCATACTGGCTTCTGATCAAGATGCCGTTCTCAAAGCGGCAGACGCCGGTCAAGTTTAAGTTCTCAAAGTCTTTAACGAAGGTGGGTACTCCTTGCGTCGGGTTGTGGATGATATTCATGCGGCATGGCGCCGCAAGCATAGCGAGCGCTAGCGGGAGCCGGCAACGCCTCCGTGAGCCACGCGAGCAGCGCCCAAGCCCTGACTCCATTTGGCGCAGGCGAGTTTCGTGAAAGTGAAGGCGCCACACGAAGCTTTTCACCAACAACGAAGTCCGGAGAGCAACTGTGAACTATTCGAAGAGACCCCCTTGCTGGGATATCCCCTCCCCCCAAAATGAAGCCGAGCTTCCAGATTGTCTTCGTGTTGAACCTCACCACTTGCACCACTGCCTCGTATCGGTACTTCATCCTGCGACACGGAGAGACTGATCACAATGCGGCGGGCATCATCCAAGGATCATCGGATGTCTCAAGACTCAACAAGCGCGGCCAAGCACAAGCGCGAGCCGCGGGCATAGCTCTCGCTCAGCTGAACGACGTGACTATCTCGCGAGTCCTATGCTCTCCATTGGCTAGAGCGCGGCAGACTCTCGAGATCTTGAACGAGGCGGCACCGCTGCCAACGCCGACAGTTGTAGCTGCACTGCGTGAGATTGATCTGCACTCGTGGGAGGGTCGACAAAAGAAAGAGCTAAAAGCATTATTCCCGGCCGCGTATGCCGCCTGGAAGGCCGACGCCCTTGGCTTCACGGTCGATGGCCATCTACCCGTCGTGGACCTCTGGCGACGGGCGGCAGCCTCGTGGACCGAGGATCTTCGATGGGAAGCTGTGGCAGTGAGGCCGTCCGCCGACGAGGCGACTGCCGCTACGCTGATTGTATGCCACAGCGCGTGCGGGCAGGCACTGCTAGCGACGGCGCGCGGGCTCACAGACCCGCGGCAATTTCGCGTCCACGAGTTCCCAAACTGCGGCTGCGTCGAGATCGAGTGGCCGCATGACGAGCCGCACGCGACACGGTGGAGGTGGCGGCTGCCCGCGCTAGGGGAATGGCAGAGGTGATCTTGGTTTTTCCTACGCTACCACGTCCTGTCTGACCTCTTCTCTCACCTCTGACCTCTCTCTGACATGGGTGTCCCATGTCCTCGAGAGCGCTTGTTTAGGCACTTGTGCACAGGAAACACCACACAGTCGACAGTCTGTGTCACTGTCAGTGAGCACGACCTCGAGAACCTCCAATGACTCCCCCAGTTCAGCTCTGTGTGAAACGGCTGTGAAACCGGAACTTGCATTCCGAGAAAGCTCCGCCCACAGTTGAAAAGGTCGTGCCTGCCCCAATTCGCAATTGCATTTCACACTGACACTCGCGTCTACGTGCTCCCGAGAGGTGCTAGCCATGCCCGACGCTGAAGGGTGCTTCTGTGCCCCGCTCTGCCCTGTTTCGGCTCTGCGATTGGCGACGCGCGCACAGCGCCTGAGATGCTCGACCACGATGCGTGACTCCGTAGCCGCGGGCTACGGCGCGCGATGAAGCCCGCGGCCGGCACGCCAGGTCATCTTGTCTGAGGGAGCGCTAGAGCCTGGATGGGCTGCCAACCTGACAGCCCGCTCCTCTCGCGCGCACAGATCAGCACAGTACCATGGCGGACGATGATGATGATGAGAAGAAGGGCTCGTCCAAGAAGGACCCCAAGAAGCCTGCTGAGAACACGGCTCTTACGCTCGGCCTCCAGCCCAAGGAGGGTGAGATCATCATGGCTGTGTGCCACATCTATGCGTCGTTCAACGACACCTTTGTGCACGTCACCGACCCGTCCGGACGCGAGACTATCGTCAAGTCTACCGGCGGCATGAAGGTGAAGGCCGATCGCGATGAGTCCTCGCCGTACGCTGCCATGCTTGCCGCCATGGACGTTGCTCAGAAGTGCAAGGACCTCGGCATCGGCGGCCTGCACATCAAAATGCGCGCGACCGGTGGCAACCGCACCAAGACGCCCGGCCCCGGTGCGCAGTCCGCGCTCCGTGCTCTCGCGCGCGCTGGCATCAAGATTGGCCGCATTGAGGACGTGACGCCCATCCCGTCCGACTGCACGCGTCGTGCCTCGGGCCGCCGTGGTCGCCGCCTTTAGAGCGGCACCGCTGTGGCTGCAGTGGCGCCGGGCGCCGAACCTGCATCCTGCGCCGCGGCGCGGCGACCGTTCGACTTGGACCAGCGTCCGCGGAACCCCCGCCTGCAGCATCTGCTCACGCCGTGTCCGTGGCGGGTGTAGCGCACATCGCACAATCTGTTTCCACTCGACAATCGAGTTCTTATTTTACGAGTGTGTATTGAAAACCGGCTCTGCCCTCGCTGACTAATTCATCTATCTACTTAAAGACCCTGCGAGCTTTGGTGCTTGTAGGGTCTAGGGAGACCCACCTGCGCCCATCAGCGTCACCGCCGTGGGCGACTTCTGGCCTACGCGCTCTTGGCTGCCGATCAACCGCCGGCGCGCGATGCGCGAGGCCATCGACTGATCCAAGGACTCGTACTTCATGTTGAAGTCGGCCTCGACGACTCCAAATGGTGCGTTTCTGTGCACAGGTCCGGTACTCGAAGCCGCGGAATTCCGCGAGGCGCCGAGCATCGGCGAGGCCGCCGCAGGGGCGGCGGCGGCGATATTCTGGGCGATCGCGGCACGCGTAGGTGGGCCCCATGGGATGTTAACCACTTCGGCAGCCTGCGCCTGAGCGGATGGTGCGTGCCCGAGCCGAGGCTGTCGCGCCGGCTCGCTGATCAGCATGGCCGTCGTCGCACTGGCCGCAGGAGCGATGGTCGCGAAGGCATTAGCCGCAGAGGCGATGGCCGCCGGCACCCTGGACGCCTGCGCCTCGAGCGCGAGCAGATTCTGTAGCACCGGCGAGACGGAAGGCATGGCCACTGGCACCCTGGTCTCCGCCTCTGCCGCCGCCAGAGCCTCGGCCATCGCCTCCGCCTCGGCCGCCGCCATGGCCTCTACCATCACCGCCCCCTCGTCCTCGGCCGGTCGTGATGGCGGCGACTGCGGCTCCACGCTCATGAACTCGCAGTGTGCCGCAAGCACGGGCACGCCAATGACTTTGCTGAGCTCCTCGGTGGTTACGGCTCGCAAGGCGCGCAGGAACGAAAGCGCCTTCAGCCGTTGGTAGGTCGAGTGCAAAACGGCCACCTCAAGGATCACCGAGCCCGCACGACGCGAGAGCACCACGAGCTGTGATGGGTGCACGCCGCCGAGGGCGGCCAGCCGGGCAAGCACCGCCTGCTCTGCCTGCGGGCTGAAGGCGTCAAGCTGCCCCTCGAGCGTGAGTGTGAGTGTGCCAGCCATTCTAGCGGATGGCGAGGCGAGCGACGCGAGCGCGGCAGGCGCAGGTGCGGCTGGCGAGGGCGAATTTTCAGGCTCGTTCAGTCTCGCTCTGAGCGGCTCGAGTGCCTGCTTGAACGCCGCGGCTTCCGCAAAGTCCTCACGCGCGGCCGCGGCTTGCATCGCAAACTGCAACTCCTCCGCCTCCGCTACGATCGCCGCAATCGAGGCCACGGCGGCGGTCGCCTCGGCCCTTGCAACCGCCTCGGCCGCGGCCGCCTCCGCCACAAGCGCCTGCTTCGCCACCGCTTGCGCGGTGGCCAAGGCGGCATTGGCGGTGGCGATCGCCTCCGAAGCGCCGGCGATCGCCTTCGCCTTCAGGCTTTCAGAGAGGCGGGGGTTCACCTTGCCATCCGCACTCACAAACGGTGCCAGGCGCGTGGCGTTCGGGGACGACGGCGACAGCACGGGGCGAAGCAGCTGCGGCGACGGCGGCGGCCGCGACACAAGAGAGGCGTACACGGACGTCGTCTCGGTCGGCGATGTGGAGAGTGAGAGCGAAGGGGCCTGATGCAGATGCAACAGCGAATCATGCTGCGCTCGGAGCGTGTGCACAGACTCGTGCCCATGATGCCCTGAGCTCCACGGGCTGTCCGCCGCCTCCTCGACCACCACAAACTGAGCTCCAGGAGCCCGCCCGCTGGCGCGCAAATTGGTCTTTTGCGTATGCATATCCTGCGTATGCATGCCATGGGCTCCTGCGTACGCATGCATGTCCTGCCGGTGGCTCTGCGTATGCATGTCCTGCGCTCTACCTTTCGCCATCGCCGCCGCAGAGCCCGCATCGCCGCCCAGCTGCTTTTGCGCTGCACCCTCGGGGCCTTGGCTAGACGCTTTGGCTAGAGTCGCGTTCCCAAGGCCGCCCCCTTCCGCGTCGACCCCGAACGCGACGCGACTCGCGCCGTGCGCGCCAATGGCGCCGCCTTGCCCCTCCTTCTTGACCCCCTCCTTGACGTCCCGCGCTCTCGCTAACACGCGCGCTCGCGCTCGTTGACGGAACTGGTGCGTGCCACTCGTGAGGCGGAGGAGCTCGAGCGCGAAGGTGCGCGCCGTCGCGCGCTGCTCGACCGTGGGCGCGTGGCCCTCATTCCAGAGCAGCGACTGCCTGCTGTTCTTGGACGGCGGAACTCCGGTTCTTGGGGTGACTTCGGCCGACGGTTCTTTGCCGAACTCGACTTTGCGATGCTTGGGGTGCTTCGCTGCGGGCCCGAGCCCCTCCTCCATATGCATCATGTAGTTGAACTTGACGAGCGCGCGAAGCACGGCGGGAAAGTGGAGCTCGCCGTTCTCATCGGCCTGGAGGCCGAG
>PJAB01001291.1:0-15639 GCA_002887195.1 Chrysochromulina parva
GCCCATACGCAATACGCAATACGCAATACGCAATGCTGCTCAAAGCGGGTACCGTGGTACGCAATACGCAATACGCAATACGCAAACCCTGTCAAACTGTATTGCGTAATACGCAAAAGGTTGCTCAATACGCAATTGCTCAAAACGCTGCGTATGGCGTACCTTACATCTCTCAACTCAACTTTCATTGCCTCTCATGATTCCGACTTACAGTATGTTCTATGTAGTACTTAAATGAAGCTTTCTTACCGCCCATCGTTTTATGCATGTCGGCAGAGTGCGTGTGCGACCGAGACGGCGCTGCTTGGCCCGGCGCCATGCGCCATGGGGCCACGGCTACCCGGGCCTTCGCGCCTCTTCGTGAACACACATCTCTCATCTCAACCTGATGACCATGCTGTGGGGATCATTGGGACGCTCAGGCACCGCCGCTGCCACCCGAAACGCACCTTTTCCCGCGCGTGCCGCGTCAGCTCGTCGCCACATTTCAAGGCGCAAGCGTCGTGGCGACACCCAAACTCCTCCCCGTGCTCTCGCCCTGCCCACGTCTTCCCGGTGCGCCTTCTCAGGCTCCGCATGTGCGCTGCTGTCTGGGGGCAGGCATGCCACGCCATGGCTCCTTAGAGTCCGCTCAGAGGGCCGGACTCATAGAAGCCCGCGCACACGTGCCGTTGATCTGGCGTGCGCGCCATGCCTGAGCGGGCGCGCGTCCGCCGGCGCGGGCGCCTTGCCGCCGGCGCCTCCGAGCTGGACTACGCAGGCGCGGGCGCCTTGCCGCCAAACTTTTCCTGCTCGGGCTCTCCGAGCCGGCCCTCGCCGAGCGGCGACAGCAGGTCGAAGGTGAGGTCGTCGATGCGGAGAAAGGAGCGCATCGACTGCGGCGCGATGCCGAGCGACGAGGCGAGGAAGGGAGAGAGCACCGAAGCCACGTCTGCAAGTGGCAGCTCGTCCACTTCTGTGATGCCGCCCGCCGCGGCGCTCGAGGGGCCCGCCCCTCGCGTCGACTTGGGCGGCGCCGTCCCGGTGGCGAAGGGGATCGCCGCCGGCTGCGCGGGTACCTGCATGCAATGAGGGAGGCAATCAGATGCGCGGGCACCTGCATGCAATGAGGGAGGCAATCAGATGCGCGGGCACCTGCATGCAATGAGGGAGGCAATCAGATGCGCGGGCACCTGCAAGTCGTGCAGTGCCAGCCCGATGGGGCGCTTGAGGTGCGACTTGCTGCGCGAGATCGGCGGCAAGGGCGGCATGCCATCGTCCTGCTCTTCCGTCGTGTCGGTGCCCGCCTTGCCCCCGTCGCCGTCGACCACCGACGATGAGGCCGCCGCCGCCGCCGAAGGCACGGCCTGCGCCGCCTGTGCCTGCCCTGGCACGAACGCCGCTGAGGAGGCGGCGATGGCGGCGGCCAGTCCGCCGGCCGCCGTAATTTCGGCACCGAGCCCAGCGGCGATGGAGGCCTCAGCGGCACCAGCGGCATGGGGCTTCCAGTCCCTCTTGAGCCCGGACTCGCCCGTCTTCTGACGCTTCGCTGAGGCCGAGAGGCTGTTGAAAAAGAGACGCCCCGGCGACTCGAGCAGCGCGGTCAGGTCCACCTCCTTGCCGTTCGACAGCAGGAGCTCGTTGCACTCGTTCCGGAGCAGCTCGGCCAGCCGCCCACCTCCAACGCTCAGCGGCCCCGGGACCACGCGCGACCCGTCCAATGAGGTGTCGCCCCCGTCCACGTGCTCGACGACCGCGGAGCACAGGCGTGACGTGGCGCTCAGCAAGTCGGCGGGGGTTCGCGCTCGCAGGATCTGCAACAGGGCGTGGTACCCTTCGCTCTGCTGCATGCCGAAACCGTCGTCGGACCCGTCCACCGAGCCACCCGTCATCCCATCGGGCTTCGCGGGCGCGGTGGTCGTCGCGGCGGGGGCGTGGCCCGCTGCGACTGCCTCCTCGTTCAGGAACGCATCGGCTATCGCCTCGCCATCGAGGCCATCGGCTATCGCCTCGTCCTCCGGAAAGCTTGGGAAGATGGCGGGTGTCTTGAAGATGCTGAAGAGCGGCGAGGCCCCTGTTATGTCGGCCAACAGCGTCTCGATCTGGCGCGCCTCCATCTCCGTCGCCGCCTTGACGAGGTCCTGCTGCCCGTCGCCCTGCTTGCGGCTCCTGCGCCGCGGCACCGGCTCACCGCCCTCGGCCACGCGCCGCAGCCCCGAGTTCCAGTGGTTTTTGATCGCGTTGTCCGTGCGGCCGGGAAGGTACTTTGCAATCTCAGCCCATTTGTTGCCCATCTCGCGCTGCTTGGCGATGAGGATGTCGTCCTCCTCCTTGGACCACGCATCCTTACGGATGGCCGGGTCGAGCTGATTGTGCCATCGCTCGCGGCACTGCTTGCCATTGCGCCCGGGAAGGTACTTGGCAATCTCAGCCCATCGATTGGCACCATCGACTCCGCGCTGCTCGGCCACGAGCCGGCGCACGGTGTCGTCCTCCTCGAGGGTCCATGGGCGCTGCGCACAGGGACGAACGTGGGACGGTGCGGAGCGGTGAAACTCGTGCGCAATCGCGGGCACACACACGCAGCACCCTCCGGTGCCTGGAGACTAGTTTGAGCGTGGCAGCGCACAGAATTCACCTTCTTGTCGATTTTCTCGTCATCGTTCCCGCCCGCGACGAGGCCTACGCCATCGATGAATGGGCAGTCGAGCGATGGCACGAGCGATGGCAAGTCCATCGTGCAAGGCGAGAGGCTCACCCCAATAAGCGCCGCAGTTGAGGGGCTAAGCTGCGACGCCCACTAAGTCCGGGCATGGTCTCAGACTTGTAAGTTTTGCGCGTCATGTTGAGCACTTCTCTACAAACATCAACCGCCCCCGCTATACCCTTCACGATAGCGCCGCCGTGGTGGTGGCGGCCGTAGCTTCGAAACGCGCAGCGCCGCGGAAGCGACCACTCGGCGCAGAGGAGGAGGCAGCATCAGCACGAGGGCGCTCAGCTTGGCAGCCGCCCACTGCCCGAGCAGACGCATGATGCTCATGAAGCGCGGCGGCGCCCCCAGCGGCGCGAGCTTGCCTGCCGCCTGGCAAGCTAGCAGGGCTCGCGCGATGGGCGCCCATTCATCGGCGAGCGACCACGTGACGTTGAGGCGCGCGGCAATCCCCTTGATGAGCACCGTCGAACGGCCAACGAGTGTGAGCTCCTGTGGAAACGACTTGAGCACCTTGACCGGCGAGTCGGGAGAGAGCTCGTTGGTGTCGAAGCCCCCGGGAAGGGTCTTCACAGAGCCATCAAAGAGCCAGATGGCCGTGGCCGCGGGCCCCTCGCGCGGTGCGCCCTCACGCAAGCGCACGCCGAGCTCGAGCGCGAGGCGCGAGATCTCATCGAGCTGTGCCGGGTCGGTGTCCGAAGTCCGTTCGGAGAGAGCTACCATCACTTTGGCGAGGGTGGCGGAGGCACGCTGCCCGATTTGCTTCACCTGGCCGAAGTCGATGAGCCCAATGCGGCCGTCATCGAGCACGAAGATGTTCCCGGGGTGCGGGTCCGCGTGGAAGAAGCCGCCAAAGAGGATGGTGATCCCGAACGCCTCCGTGAGCGCGGCGAGCAGTCGACGGCCGAACAGCTGAGCCTCTGGAGAGCCGGGGTCGATACCGCGCTTCTCCATGGCTTCCACCGCGCGCGAAAGCGGCACGCCCTGCAGAAAGTCCATAACAAGCACGCGCTTGGTCACGAGGCCGCCCACCGGGCGCGGCGTCACGACGACCGGCGTGACGGGGCTGCCAGTCATGGGGTCCGTGCTCAGAGTACGACCGATGCGCTCCATGGCCGCCGCCTCTTTGACGAAATCGAACTCGTCGCCGAGCTGCACCTCGAGCTCCGAGAAGACGGTGTAGTAGTCGACCGGGATCGCCTCGATGCCGCGTACGCTCTTCGCGAGCGCCTTGAGCGCCGCCACGTCGCCGAGCAGCTTCGCCTCGATGGCAGGCCGTTGGACCTTGACGGCAACCTCTCCGCCGCCGTACGCTGGCGTGAGGACTGCCCGGTGGACTTGCGCGACCGAGGCCGCACCGAGCGGCTCTGGGTCGAATTCGGCAAAGACGCTCTCGAAGCTCTCGTCGTCGTGGAGCAGCTCCTGCTCGATGACGGCCTTGACAAGCGACACCGGCATCGGGTCGACGAGGTCAGTGAGTCCCGCGAGCCGGTCCGTGTACTGCTTCGGGAAGAGGTCTTGCCGCGTCGCGATAATCTGCCCCGTTTTCGTGTAGAAGCCCTTGAGCTCCTTGATGACGGCCGCAAAGGTCGTCGATCCACGTTCGTGTTCCTCCTGCCACATCATCTCGCACTCCTCCTCATCGAGGCACTCCTTCAGCACCTGCTCGCGGAACCGCAGCGTGAGGAAGAGCCGTAAGTACGAGGCCACGATGGGCACCGCCTTCGCCGCAAACGTGAGCCCGCGCTGCGCCTGCACCAGTGCGGTGGCTTCCTGCGGGAACTTGAGGTCCTCGTCAGCTTCTGCTGCCGTGGGCGTCGGAGAGGAGGCGCTCGCGAGCACAGCACTGCGGACGGCACTTGGTACTGGCCGCGTCAAGTGCGGCGAACATGATTGCTGCGCAGGCTGCGTCACGAATGCCGAGGTGAGCGCCAACGTGAAGAAGAAGGACGCCATTCTCACCAGGAGTGTGAATTGGCAGAGAATGGGCTGTTGATCAACACTCGGGTTGGGGTTCCTACATGTACCATCCCCGTCACTCGCCTCCTCGACGCACATATTCACACCCTCTCAAGAAAAATGTCTGAGGCTCCCACGGCACTCGCTATGGACCACGACGTGACTGTACAGGCAGTCATCTTCGACCCTGCCGCCTTTGTAGGCCGGACGGTCCGTGTTGCTGGCAAGTGCGTGCTGCTAGATCTTGCGCTCGGCCGACTGGATATTGCTGCCAACGGCGCGAAGCTCATCGTGCAGCTGGAGCACGTCGACGAAGGCGGACGTGATGTCATCGGCGTTCTGAGCGCTGGGATGGATGTTGTCGTTGTGGGGGCTGTAAAGAAGCAGCAGCGACGCACATTTATGGATGCGGCGAGTGTGTTGCTTCCTGCCACATTGATGCGGACACAAATTTCCTGAATTTTAGCTAAGACTACGTATCTAGGCTCAGACGACCGGTCCGAGACAAAGACAAATATCTAGGCTCAGACGAAATTCGGCTGTCCTGGACGCGCTGCATGCACCGGGAAAAGCCCTGTCGGCGGCACGATTCGCAGCACGTGGTCGTCCGCGCGCGTGCTGCTGCTGCTGCTGCTGCTCGCCTCCGTTGGCCGCACGAGCGCCGCCTCCACTCGGAGGAGCATCGCCTCGGATACGCCAGGATTGCCCTCGAGAGTGATCGTCTCAAGAGGCGGCGGATTGCGCGCCTCGCGCAGTGCAGTCAGCAAGGCGTCAATCCCAAGGTCGCTTACATTGGTCGAGACGAGGCCGAGGCGGCGCAGCGTGCCATGTGGCCATCCCCGCAGCGCGAGTGCGAGCGCCATCACGCCGATGTCGCCCACCGGATTCCCATCGAGCATGAGGCTCTCGAGGCGAGCTGGAGAATTGCGGAGCTCATCAGCCAGCGCGACGGCCCCAGTGGCGCCGATCAGGTTGTCATGCAGGCGCAAATCCGTCAGGGGCAAAACCAAGGTCCCATCGCCCCGGCTGCGTAGCACAGAGGCGCCGAGCCCCGCCGCGCCTTCATCACCGATCGCATTACCGCCGAGATCGAGCACCCGCAGGTTCGGGTGCAACTGCAGTGCGGCGCCCAGCGCCAATGCGCCGTGGTCGCCGAGGCGGCTGCCTAGCGCATGCAAGGATTCGATGGTTGTGCACGCACTCAGCACAGGAGCGAACGTCGCAATGCCTGTGTCGCCCAAGAGGCTGCCGTCCATGTTCACGACGAGCAGTCGAAACTCATGCGCAGGTCGAGCGCAGCTTGCCGTAAGCGCAGTGACTAGTGGCGACATATAATCCGACCGCTGCAGGATCTGATCCAGCACGAGCTCCTGGCACTTCCTCATGTCCGCCATGAGCGGCGCGACGAGGTCCGTCGACCACCCAAGCGTAGAGTAGTTGGTCTGCAGTGCCTGGTCCAGCGATGCTGCGAGGTGATGCTGCGAGCAACGCCAAGGGCCCGGCCGCTGACGTACAACATCACGGTCGACCACGTAATCAGCTGCGGCGGATAGTGCCGCACACATCACCGCGGCAACGCAGGTTCGCCCGCCCAGGGATTTGTGACTACCTCGCGTCGCTCCACGCCCTCTGAGCTCTCGGCAGAGGGCAAGAGCCGGGCGGAGTCCGCCGGAAGCAACCGAACGAGATGCATCGCTTCGCGGTGTCTGCATGCACAGCGCAATTCGCTCGAAACAGCGCCTTCTCGGTTTGCAGTCCAAGAGATCGCGAGCACCGTCTCTTGACGCATGCATGTTGTGTGCAGGTGGTTTCTTTCGCCACAACGTACTCACACAACGTCACCTACGCCCGCGCTCGCGCGGCACAACGAAAGCGCGAGGCGGCCGTCGGCGTTCATGATCGATGCCGACCGTCTCGACGCACGCGGCCGTCGACGTGCCATCCTACGTCATCATGATGGACCCTGAGCGGCATTGCGTGCCGCTCCGACGAAAACTCGAGGTCCTTGTGCCCAAGATGAATTGCATTCGGGCGACGAGGCGCACGGAGATTCGCATCGAGACGAATGGATCCGCACGGCTCAGCACCGGAGCGCGCCTTTTGTACCGGTACCCGTTCGTACACCTGACAACATTTGCTGTGCACGAGCTCGAGCTCGCCATCCTGGCATCGCACCTGCGCGCCATGGCAGCGGGCTACGAATCCGGATCGCTGGCATTTGCCATCTTTGAGGAGGATGCAGAATGGTCCATGCTGCTCTCCTCGCCGCACGATGCGCTTCGTGCGCTCCTCGATGTCATGCCACGCCACTGGCACGTCCTCCAAGCGGCCATCATCGCCGAGATCCCGTACCTGCGCCACCTCCATGGCCGCCTCAAGAGCGCGGAGGCTCGAGCCTCACACCCCAATCGCAGCGGACGTGGCACCACACCTGCACCCGTCGTGCTGCGCGACTCATTGCGCGGTCTCTCCTGGCCCTTCACGCCTGGACGCGAAGTGATTGCCAACCAGACGTGGGTGCGCCCCTATTGGTCGGCCGCCGCCTACGCCGTCAGTCGGCAGGGCGCGAGCACGTTGCTTCGACGCTTCTGGCCGAACTGGCCGCGCCTCGGCGCTGATGTTACCATCGACATGACCTCTCAGCTCTACCCCGTCGCAGACCAGATACTGTTCAATGTGAGCGGCTCCTACGTCACGCAGCCGCTGCTGACACAGCCCGCTGACGGCGCACATTTCGAACATGCCAAGTACAAGCGCACGGCTCGCGCGTTTGTCTTCAACAATTGGAGGCGATCGTGGATGCTGCTGCGCGGCACCGCCCTGACGACGGTGCCTCTGCACGTGTACTCCGTCGGTGCGGATGGTGGGAACGATACCGACTGCATTGAGGCGCTCGGGGCGATGTCGTCTGGCTCGAGCGCAAGCATGCTGGAGCACAACTACGAGCGCCGTGCCGAGCGCACTACTCGAAGGCATCGCTCGGGCGGCAGTTCCAGTCCCTCAGCACTGCTGCTGCCTGGGGCTGGGCGGTTGGGACTACCTGCTCACGTGCAGGTCCTCGACGTCACCATCGACTCGGCCACTGAGCGTGCGCTGCGCTTAGCAGCGGTGGGCCTGCGTGACGATGGGACCTTGCAGGCAGGTGCCCCAGCATACGCATTGGTGCTGCCCCTCCCATTTCTGCTGCTTCAGAGTGTGCCAAATGCAACCTCCGAGCTGCTTCGGAGTGCGCTGCTGCTCATCGACCGAATGAAGCGCGAAGAGACCAACTTCACAGCCATCAATGCGGCCATCCAATCACCATCAACATCATCGGGCTCTCTCGGCGAGAAGAAGGGCAAGAGGAGCGACCCGGTCCCCCGCGTCGGCACGCCCGATGTCACTCTGCTCACACTGCGAGGCAGCATCGGCATGACTGCCGACCCCGTGCCGTCGTTACGTCGCAAAGCACGGCTTCAGCTCTTTCGGCAGCTCTCGTGCCTCATGGGGCATGGTGCTCATACAGAGGAAGCAGGTGCCAATACCGACACCCAGTCGGATGCGTGGCTCCAGGCGCTGCGCGGCGCCGAGCGGCCGGCGGCCATCGGGCACACAGAAGGACTGTCAGAGCACCCGCGGAATGGCTCCGAGATCACATCCGAGATCACGCCGTGCCCGTGCCCGTATGCCCAGCGAGCCGCCGGGCTACTTGTGCGGGTGGAGCGCATCCCCGCGTTGCTCAAGGCGTTGTGGCTTCAGGAGACGCCACCAAGGACGGCGGAGCAGATTCGCCCTTCCACAATCCAAATGGCGCGTTGCATGCCTCACGTCTTTGGGCAGCGCTTGCTGGCGCTCGCACATGACAATGACCAGGTGGCGAGCAGCTTGCACATCGCACGTCATATAGTGGCTCTGGGGCGAGGCGAGATTGCCCGAGACAGGTCATCAGTGGAATCAGCCATGCCACCAACAGCTTCTGAACGGGTGGGTGCCTGTGGCGTTCCGTGGGTTTAGTTCTGGATTTTAGGCTCTGGGGCGAGGCGTTAGGCGAGGCGTGATTGCCCGAGTGAGACAGGTCATCAGTGGATGAATTAGCCATGCACACCAACAGCTTCTGAACAGGTGGGTGCCTGTGGCGTTCCGTGGATTTAGTTCTGGAATTTAAGCGCTTTCCGTGGGTTCTGGGCACCGTATCGTATGCGCGCGACGGGATGGCGCGTTCGCCTGTGAGTGCGCCGCAACCATGGAGTGCGGCGGTTAGGTTGAGGCGAGGGTGTCCACGTGGGCGTCTCGGCGCTGGTTCCTGCGCCTTCAGTGCCGGCCTCGGTGGTTGCCGCGGGCTCTTCGGCCGCCTCTTCATGTGTCACGTTGACGTATCGTGCCCCATCTGCCGCGTGAGCGTTCGGAGTGCGGTGGGGGGGTGGAGAGGACTGAGTGTTGGACTGACCTGAGGTGGCGTGCGCGTGTCGTTGGTGGCGTGACTGCCCCGCGTGCTGGCTTCCGGTATGTGCGCCTGATGTAATAACTTAATAACGTTCCGTGTATGCAGTGTGCGCGTCACCGTATTACACATGACATCCCAGGGAAAAGTATCATGTAAAATACTATCATGCTATTACTCATGGCTTGAGTACGACGTACAAATCACGCCTGGACGGACTGGTCCGTCTGCACATGCACTGCCGTGCTCGTTGAGGCTCGCTCACAGATTTGCGAGGACGAAGAAGTTGAAGGCGATGGCACCACCGAGAATAGCGAGCACCGTGAAGGCATCAAATTCCAGCTTTGGGGTGTTGTAGAGTGAGTCCCCCTCTTCTGGAGGCGGTGTTGGAAGAGGCGGCCCGAGGCTTGGGCTAGCGGGGACACGCCACTGCTGGGTGGTCGGGCGATGCAGTGCGCGGACCGGCGCTCGCAAAAGCTGCATTGCTGAAGCAGTAGACAGCACAAGGGCCCAAACAGTGGTGCGGCCGCCCGAAGCCATGGAATCGAAGGTTCGCAGAGGAGGAGAGGTGCGCCTCGACCTTTCAACTGTGAAATGGGTGTCGAATTCTAAACATTGGCTGTGAAATGGTGCCTTCTCGGTTCCCGCGCTCCTTCCGTACGTAAATTATTAAGCGACGAGTAAAATAGTCGGGGAAGAGGCTCGTCAGAACCAAAACTATACCAGCTACCCGGTACTGTACCGGTACCCGGATTGGTCTGTGTGCCTTTGTGCTTCCGCGTGTCCCGTGTGTCCCGTGTGTGTCCCGGCTCCCCCGGTGTCTTTTTACCGGTACCCGGACGCGTTGTGTCGGCTGCCTAACCGTGAAACGGCTCACACACAAAACCCAATTCTCCATCAACTGTTCGCACGCGCGCGTCGCACAAAACACCATTCAGTGGTGGACTGTTCTGTACCGCGCCCTCGAGGGGGACGAACGCGCCTTCCTTCAAGTACCCTGTGCTGTACTTGGTCGTGGACTGCCGCTGGATTGGAACCTCTAGAATGCCGCAGTGGTCAGTGCGCAATCAGGCTTGGGTTGCCACACCGCGTCCCAAGATTGAGCTACAGACTCCCTACGACGTGGCCACGTCAAGATTGTCGTCAAGATTTGCGGCCACGTCCGCTGGGCCCAGCGAGCCACAGCCATTGATCAGCCCCAAGAGCACCCGCAATCATAGATGGCCTCCGGATGCTCACGAATTGCACAACCCATCATCGCCCAGCAAAACATCTGCTGCTCCGATTGATACGGCGTCTCCAGTTCACAATCCCTTCCTGCCCTTATGGAAGGACGCACCGCCCGAGAGCCTGCACAAGGTTGCGTCCAAGAGTAATGTGGTCGCAAACCTCTGGCTCAAGTCACAGCCGCTCATGGAGGTTGCCGAACCTTGGGCGGGGACGGCTAAACGTCGAGCTTCTTACCAGATGAGCGTGCACAAGACGTACGAGCTGGACTCAGACGTTGTGGCCCACCTGCGTCCGTTTCAGCGATTGCGCGTGCTGTCAACGCGTTCGCTTCCTGACGGCACGGAGCGTGCCTGCATTATGCTCGAGTCGAATGGTAAGCTTCTTGGCTGGTTGACGGCCACGACTGCAGATGGCATTGCCAATATTCACATCTATGCGCGTCCTCTATACGAGGTGGCAACCCCAACCAAGGTGCGTGAGAAATTTGAGCTGACCTCCAAGTTTGTCACACAGCTTGAGGAAGGCACGAAACTGCATGTCGTCGAATCAAGGAAGCTTTTAGAGGGAACGCTACGCGTCTGCGTAATGCTTGTGGGCAACCCATGGGGCATGAATGCCAAGTGTGGGCCCATTGGCTGGATTACTGCCAACCGGAACGAAGATGGCGTCCGATTGATTCGTGAGACAAACGTGCCTCACGCCGACTCGATTCCCTTTCGGCCGCGCACGGCGTCGGCATTTGTCGGAGAACATCAGCGTCCAAAGCCCGCTAGGCCATTCTCGACGGGCTTAACCGATAGGCGATTGGCGCAGCGGCGAGAGGCGGACGATGATATTGATCCTCGTGTGAGCCTCACGCCTCGGGGCAGCCTGTCAGACGAATTCAATGAAGCGTCTTCGTCGAGCCGCAGGACTCCTAAGAGCGAGCGATCTGGCGGAAGCGGAGGTCCGCAGGGACGAACGCCAGCAGGGAGTAGAAACTCCGATTCATTCCATCGAAGCCAGAAGGCGTTAACGAGCCCCACTGCTTCCAATCCAACAGACGCTATCACGTTTTCGGGCGTCGAAGAAGGGGTACCATCGTCGGCCGTCGAAACGCCAACGACAGGAAGCTTTAAGATGAAAAAAACGGCAGGTCAGTCGGTGAAGAAGATGAACCAGGCCTCCAAAACTAAGAAAGATGAAGGAAGCAAAAAGTCCAGGGTGGATGAGCTCTTGCCGTCGGGTACCATAAGGAAGGTTGCAAACGAACTGTTTGGGAAGGCGTTGGACTTGGAAACAAAAGCAATCAGAGGTAGGAAGCCACTTACAGTGCAGATGGGCGAGGCTCTTCAGAAGAGAAAGGTTGTGGTTGCTGACTTGATGCGCGAATGGGACCCAAATGGAGACGGAGAAATTAGCCCCATGGAGTTCCGCCAGAACGTGCGCAAGCTCCTACCCACGGAACTGCACGCCGGGCTAGTCATCTCGGAAGTTGACGCGCTCTTCAACGATCTGGACCTGGACAAGTCCGGTGCACTCGACGTTGGCGAGATCAAGATTGCGCTCAAGAGGCTTCAGAACGAGGCGGCACTTGCATCCGTGGACAAGGCCAACATGTTACTTGAAGTGGAAGCGCTGCGGAAGCAGGCGAAGGAGTATGAAGCGTTGGCATCTCTCACTGGAGAGCTCGAGGGTGCAAAGAAGGCAATTGAGAAGGCGAACTCTAAGAGTGTGGGCGTTCAAATTGGTGCGATAGCCGTGAAGAAAGGTCTCAAGCCCGGCGACATTGTCAAACAGTGGGACGTGAACGGGGACGGCCGACTTGACAAGGATGAGGTAACTCCCCGACTCGACGAATTTCGAACGAGCGATGCCGTTATCTCCCGCGGCATGTCTCCACCGTTCCGCTCGCCTCGTATTCTGACAGCGTGCGCGCCTTCGAGTCCCGCCGCCGCAGTTTCGCACATGCGTCCTGAAATTAGGGGTGGAGGGGGTGAGGACGACTGAAATCGACGAACTTTTTAGCTCGTTTGACACCGACAATGATGGTGCTATCACAGCTGAGGAGGTCCGCGTGGCTTTGAAGAGGCTTCAGAACGAAACGGAGGACATGAAGCACACTCTCAAGCGCTATGGCGAGACTATTAAGGAGCTAACCGATCAGGTCAAGACCAGGCAGGCAGAGTGGAAGAAGCTGCAGGAGGCCGAGGAGGTGGCACAAAGGGAGCGCGCAGAGCGCAAGGAGATGGAAGCGCAGGAGAAAGCGCAGGCCAAAGAGGCCGCCAAGGCGGCCAGGCTCGCAATTATCGAAGAGAAGAAGCAAGCAGCAGCTCAAGAAAAAGCGGAGTTTGCTGCTCGAATCGAAGCCAAGCGCCGGGGCGGCGTCAAGTCGCCTTCAAAGACTGCTGAATCGCCTCGCACCCGCCGCAACAGCACGGAGCCTTCAACGGACCAAGACGGATCGTTCAGCAAAACGGAAAAAAGCCAAGACGGATCGTTCAGCAAAAAGGCTGTGGAGGCGTGAAGTATCCAATCGGTAGCCAGATACTATAGCGTACAATCATGTAGAGAGAGGAAGCAGCTTCCGAACAGCGGTCACGCGCCGTGAGCCATCGTCGTCGTGACGCGTAGAATAGACGACGGGTCCGTCGTAGATCGGAGGAACAATCGTAAATATTATACGTCGGTGTATACAATCGTATTAAGGGTCCCGCGTAGGGACGGCACCCGCGGGGACGGTCCCCTACCCCCTAGTAGCTATAGCCAAAAAAGCGTTACACCGCGCCGCGCACCCTCGAGGGTCATCCCCTGGGGCGGGGCGGAAGCCGGAACCGCGGCGAGCGGACGAGACGCGCGCGACATCAATTTTGTACGACGCGGTGCCAGGAGTGTTACTGTTAAGCTTGAGGAGACGGCACGCAAGCAACCGTGATACGTGAAACCCTGCGTGAAACGATCGAATCGACATCACGCGAGCCAGACCGCGTGCAACGCGGTGCGGAGCCTGCGACAAATACACAACCGGCCGGTTCCATTCACACACCGGCTCCTCATACAATGGAAGCATACAGGCGGTCGACATGGGATGTCAACCGTTAGACACGCTCTTGAGTCTCTTCCCTCCTCAGGATTCCCCCCACAGGAAACTGTGGAAATCGGTGACGAAACGCTGGGCGGCTCTCACTGTCCATGAAACAAGATGACTTAAGAGGTCGTAACCTCTTCCCGCACTTTCTGTGTCTGACTCTCCAGTGTGCTTCAGCGACTCATCTCAGTCGGGGTGCTGGGTCGGCTCGGCTAGGGTTCGGCACACTTGGGCGGTTGATCGGGTTGTAGTCGGGTTGGGGTTGGCCTTCCAGAACCCCGAGGTGCTCGGGGTACGTCGGTTTCGGTCAGACACAGAAAGTTCAGTGGTCGCCTCAGACCCGACCCGACCTCCCCCGAGCTGCAACGCGCTTACAAGATCCCTCGGCCCCCCTCCGATCCGACGCTTCACAGCCTGTAAGTTACGGTACCGGTATGTGTCCCGGCTCCCCCGGTGAAAAATCTTTTTACCGACCGGCACCGGTAAAAAGACACCGGGGGAGCCGGGACACACAGCCGGTAGAGGGAACGTGGTACTGTATCGGTACCGGTACCGGTGTGGTGTGTGGTGTGTGGTGTTTGTCAAGTCAAGTCAAGTCTATACATAAACAACAGACTTGACTTGACTTTTGGTGTGTGGTGTGGTGTGTGGCCCCGCGAGCCCGCGTAGGAGCTGTGCCTGAAATGTGCGGCCGAAGCCGGCAGGCCCTCATGGCTGTCGATGTGCGCGCTGCCGCTCATCGTGATGCAGGCGTGTCCTGCGCGACGTGGGTGGGTGAGGTGCATTACCATCCGATGGAGAACATGTGCCCGGGTCGTCCAGCTGCAGTTGTGTGTGTTCGTTCCGAGGGCGTGCAAATCGCTACCATGCGCTGGGGCCTCGTTCCGTCGTACGAGACGGTGCCTGACCATTGGAAGATGTTTAACGCACGCTCGGAGACGCTGAGCACCTCACCCGTGTTCTCCAAGCATCTCGGGACAATGCGCTGTGCGGCACCTCTGGATGGCTTCTTCGAGTGGACAGACGACAAGTGCAAGTCGGTGAAGAGCAAACAGCCGTACTATGTGTCACGCAGTGATGGCCAGCCCTTGTGGATGGCCGGCTTGTTTGCTAGCCCAAGGTCAGCCAAAACAGGAAGCGGCAGCGCGGACCCTTGCGCGAGCGGCGATGAGTCGTTTACGCTGATCACGCGCGAGGTGGATCCCGAGCTCGCGTGGCTGCATGACCGAATGCCCGTGATCCTTGACTCGCAAGGGCTGCAGGCATGGCTCGACCCGAAGGCCAGCGAGCCTCTCGCCGCGCTCAGCCATAGGCTGCCCACATCGGCGCTGCGCTGGCACCCCGTCGATAAACGGATGTCGCGCCTTGACTATCAGGAGAGCGACGTCGCGCTGCCGATCAAGCTCATCTCCGAGCAGCAGCGGAGCGTCGCTTCCTTTTTTGGCAAGATTTCCACGCCGCCTGTCAAGCAGGAGGAGGCGACAGCGCCGGCAGTCAAGCAGGAGGCGACAGCACCGTCAGAGTCATCATCATCATCATCATCATCATCATCAGCCGCGGCACATCCGGCATTCCGAGCGCTCGCAACATCAGCCGCGCCCGCATCATCATCATCAGCAGCAGCAGCAGCATCAGCAGCAGCAGCAGCAGCAGCAGCAGCAGCAGCAGCAGCAGCAGCAGCAGCAGCAGCAGCAGCAGCAGCAGCAGCCGCGCCCTCGGCCACCGCGGCGCTCCTCAGCCCCGAAGTCACCGCCGGCACTGCCGGAGCCTGCTCGTGGGTTGAGACTGGAAGGAGCGGCAAGCGGCCGGTACCCATCTCGGCTGCCTCCATCCCTAATAAGGCGGCGGCCAAAAAGCCCAAGGTCACTGCTGGCGCCGCGAAGTCAAAGGCAGCTGCGGCAACGTCCCTTCCGATTCGCAGCATGCTCAGCGCCACGCGATTCGCCAGTGCTCGTGCCGAGATCTCCGCGATGGGCTTTTCCGATGCAGATAGGGTGGAGCGCGCCTTGGAGGCTAGCGAGGGTGACATAGTGGCGGCTGTCGCGAGACTGTGCTCGGATATTTGACCGGCGACGGTATGTCGTTGTCATACAGTGCAAACTAGTACAGTACTGTACGACCGTGTTTCCGCCGGTTTCTGTCGTGTTACCGGTATCGTTCCCTCCAGTTCGCGGCCTGGTCTTTGGGAGCACCGCTTGCGGGGGGTCCAGGGAGGTCGGCATCCTCCTCGCCCAGGCGGCGTCGTCGTCAGCCCAGCGTCAGTGGCGCTCGCTC
>PJAB01001292.1:0-15638 GCA_002887195.1 Chrysochromulina parva
TCAGTGCAGAGCCTCGCCCTCGGTGGCTCGGTGCTGGTGAGCGGCGGAAGCGACGACAGGACGATCAAGGTCTGGTCGCTCCTCGAAGACGTCGACGCGAGCGAGTGCGCCACGCTCGACGAGCACCCTGACCATGTGAGGAGCGTGGCCATCTCGCCGTCGGGCGGATTTATCGCGAGCGTGATCAATGGCTTTCATGGCAAGCTCTTCGTGTGGAGGCCGCGAGAGCAACGACACCAGGAAAGACTTTGTATGCCGCCATCGATACAAAGTCTTTCCACAAGGCGAGCACCCATCAAGATTCGTCGATACATAGGCTGATCGTCCCGCTACCATCCTGCGAAGCAACGTACGACGACCTCTTCTCAATAGCGGGGTCACAAATCAGCTGGATCTCAGCAACATGTAAGCAACATGGCCCCCGCTCCATAGAAGGCGAGGTAGAGGAAGAGAGTGGCATGTAGCGCACGGCATGATTTCGGCGCGAGCCATTCTGCACATGGGCGGGGAGGTTCCGGGCAGGTGAAGGGGCGGGGCCGAAACCACGGGAGTATAGTTTGCGAGTGGTGAGTGGAAAGGCCTTTCCCATGCTTGGTGATCCACTTTGTTTCACACGGTCCGAGGCCGTGTCACGCGGGGCATATTTATGTATACATATTGTCGCCGATCGGCCACGCCTGCACACACACAATCATCCATGTCGTGTTGATGTTCTTGCATAGCGAGTACTTCCAAGCCGGTAGCGGTACCGCTGTGGGCGAGTTGCGACGACCCGACGTGACGGAACGTGCTGGCTCGTTTATCGTTAGTTTTGTGAGTCGTGGGACACAACAGAAGAGAGAAGTGTGGTGTGTGCGTGTTGACAGAATATATTCTTCGATACTATATTTCCCG
This sequence comes from Chrysochromulina parva, assembly GCA_002887195.1. Classification (NCBI taxonomy): domain Eukaryota; phylum Haptophyta; order Prymnesiales; family Chrysochromulinaceae; genus Chrysochromulina; species Chrysochromulina parva. Next base: position 895 of record PJAB01001292.1, read on the forward strand.
CAAACAGCCTACATGCACGCAGCATACTGATCGTAATTCGAAACGGTATTCATGCTGGGGTATCCAGAGCAGATCCAGAGGTAGTGTCCGACCCACATCGATCAATACTATATACTTCATCGACGATCGAGGAGCTCTCGTCTGAAGGCTGGGTCTCCAACATGCTGAGCTGTCTGCTGTCAGCAGTACCTCGTCACGTCGTGCCCGACACCACGCGATGTCGGGTCGCACGTCTCCGAGAGAGTGGTTACATGCCAAAGTGGTTACAAGCCAAAGTGGTTACATGCCAAAGTGGTTGCAAGCCAAAGTGGTTACATGCCAAAGTGGTTACATGCCAAAGTGGTTGCAAGCCAAAGTGGTTACAAGCCAAAGTGGTTACATGCCAAAGTGGTTGCAAGCCAAAGTGGTTACATGCCAAAGTGGTTGCAAGCCAAAGTGGTTACATGCCAAAGTGGTTGCAAGCCAAAGTGGTTACAAGCCAAAGAGGCTACATGCCAAAGTCGGTATGCAAATCCCGTACGGCGCTATCGACGCGTACCTGGGCAGTCCCCTCCTTGGACAAGCGTTGAGCGCGCGTCAGATCGGCGACTTCTTGGCAAGAGCGCTCGTCGGGCTCCTCATCGTCGCCCCCGTCATCGAGCACCCTCGTGTCAATCACGCCGTCCTCGAGGAGGCCGATCGCAAAGGAGCGCGGCATCGGCTTCGAGCGCTTGAGAGGCGAGTCGGGCTGCTCGAGCACGACGCGTTCAAAAGGCTCCGGCTCAAAAGTTGGGATGGAGGCGGCGAAGAAGCCGCCAGGGCCGCCGGGGGGGCGCCGCACGGCCTCCTCCTCCTGTGCAGCCGCGCGCGCCGCAGCCGCCTCGACGGCGGCTCGTCGGAGCTCCTCGCTCTCGTCCTGTTCACGCGCCAGAGCTTCATTGACGCGGCGCCGCACGAGCGCCTCGTATTCGTGCTCCACTCTCTGGATCGTATCCAAGTCGGTGAGATCGAGCAGCTCGTCGTCGGAGTCGCGTCGTGGCGAGCGCTTACCCTGCAGGCTGAGGGCCGAGGACGTCGGAGGCGGCGTCGTGCCTTGCTTGATGCGCCGCTTGCTCGCACGCACCGAGGAACCGTGGCTGCGCGCAGTGTAATCGTCCCACGGGCGCCTGGCGCCGCTGGGTGTCGAAGGTGTCATGGCGGACGTGTCGCTTTCGCCCAGCACGGCGCTGGCCAACTCTGCGCCCTCGTCGAGGTGTGAATTCACAGTCAACTGGGCGCGCTCGTCGCCTTCGGCGTCCTCGACAGGAATCCGTTTCGGGCGTCGCCTTTGGGCAGCGCCTTCGCCCTCCACCTCGTCCTCTGTCTCCTCGCCCTCATCCTCGGGCTCGCGCCCATCCTTTCGCTCCTCGCCGCCGCCACGCGAGCCTCGGCCATCCCGCCGCCCCGCCGCATCGTGGGTCGATTCGGTCTTGGACCGCTGGCCCAGGCCGGTGGCACCTTGGGGAGACTCCCCGGCCGCCTCCGCCGCCTCCGCCGCTTCCGCCGCGTTGCCTGCGACGGAGCCAGCTCGCGACGCACGGCCTCGTTCAAGCGCTTGAATCTTGGTCACTGCCGCCTCTCTCTCCGCTTCAACCCACCGCGGGTTACTCAACGTGCTCGACGGCGCACTGACCCATCCAGCGGAGCCATCTGCCAACGTCTCCGCATCGCCATCCGAGATCTCTGCGCCCGAGGTGCTCGCGTCGGTCGGCGGGCGCGTGGCGCCGAGGCCCGAGGTGCTCGCGTCGCCAGAGCCGTCCTCAGCGGTGCCGACGAGGCCGTCGGTTGCGAGGGAGGGTGGGCCCAATGTATCCCCAGCGCTCGAGTCACCGCCCACGCTGCGAGATCTCGGGCGGGAGCTCGCCTCACGGCGCACGTCGGTGGCGATCAGGTCACCCTCAATCTCGCCCTCAATCTCGCCCTCAATCTCGCCCAGGATCGTGCGTAACTCCTCGGGCTCGAGCGCCGTCCCGGGCGCATGCGCCGTCTCGGGCGCCTGCTCCTCGAGCGGCTGTCCGGGCGGCTGCGCACGCGACGCCTTCAGCTCCCTGCGTTCCTCGTCGGACAGCACGCCCGCTGCCGCCTTGCGCTCAAGCTCGGCGAGGCGCGCCTCGACTGCCGCCGCCTTGATCTCAACCGCCGCAGCTTCGAGCTCCACCGAGCCAACTTCCACAGCGCCCAAGGCCACAAAGGCACTCGGCCTCGGAGGAGGGGCGAGAGGCTCTGAGCCCAGTGGCTCGGCACCCGACGGTGGGCCGGGGCCCAAGGCAGACCCCACCACCCTAGGGCGAGCCGCCAGTCCATCCGGGAGCTCCTCGATCAGCTCGATCGGCTCATTGGAGACGCGCAGACTGCCGGCACGGTACTGGGCGAGCGTCTGCTGCGCCACCTTCTCACGTTCCTTCCTCGCCGCCTCCTCGTTTGCCAGCCGGCGCGCCTCATCGACCTCCTCCAGAGCGAGCCGCTCCTCCTCCAGCCTCTCCAAGTCCAAGTCGCTCGCCGCCCTCTGCGCGATGGCCGCCTTCTTGGCCACCTCGGCCTCCACCTTGGCAGCCGCGGCGGCCTCCTCCTCCTCGGTCGCCTTGTACGCCAGCAAGCCCGCACGCGCCGCCTCGGCCGCCTCCGCCGCCTGCTGCATCGCGAGCTCTGCCCGGGCGCGCTCCACCTCGCGCTCCACCTCGCGTGCCTCGTCTGCCCGTCGCTTCGCCTCGGCCTCCCGCGCCATTTGCGCCGTGCGTGCCTCGGCGGCCCGCGCCTCGGCGGCCAGCCTCTTGGCCTCAGCCTCGGCCTCAGCCTCGGCCTTCGCCTTAACCACCGCCGCCTCTGCCTCTGCCTCGGTCGTGCTCTCAGAGAGCGGCGAGAGAGGCGTCCTACCCGCCGCACGCTCGCGTGCAATCGCCTCGCGCGCCTCACGCCCGGCGATGCGCTGCGCCTCCGCCCTAAGCAAGGCCGCTTCGCGCGCCGCCGCGGCCGCCGCGATCGCCTCCTTGCGCTCCGCCTCGAGCGCCGTCTCGGGCTTCTCGGCGGCGGACTGCGAACGACCGGTAGGCGAGTCGGAACGCACCCGCGGTGAGGTGCCCGAGACGGCGCTCGGCGAGGCCGCCCCCGCAGAGGAGGGTCGGTGGGGCTGCTCGCGCGCCGTGCTGGGCTTGCGGTAGATGCTCTGGCCGAGCTGCTGGTAGTCCGGCGGCGGGGTGACGGGCGGCACGAGCTCCGCCCACAGAGGCCCGTCGAGCCCGGCCGCGCGCAGCCCAGGCGCCGACATCGGCCCTCTGGATAGGTACGTGGCGGCTGCGCTCGACCCGTCGGCGCTCATCGGCATGGGCAGCTCCAAGCGCGCGTAAGGGTCTGCCGACTCGGCGGTCGGTGGACGGGTCTGCAGGGGGAGAGCGGGCCGATCCCAAGCTGCCTGCGCGGGCGAGTCCGTCAAGGGGTCGCGTGGGCGCAACGGCCGACCCGTGGACACGGGCCGATCGGCATGTGCCTTACGGTCGGCGGACGTGGCCTTGCGACGCTGCCCCTTGGGAAGAATCTGCTGCGCGAGCGCGTTGATGAGCGCCTCAGGCAACCCTTCGGCGCCCATGATGGCATCCTCCAAGCACCCCTGTGCCGCGTGTGCGATCGCGTGCGCGCGGTCGGCCGCGACGGCCTCAGCAAGCCTTCGCTCCTTCAGGGCCACGTGCTCGAGCTGCCGCCTGTACATCCGCTCTTGGGGCGTCGGTGCCGCCTGGCGCCGCCACTCAAAGATGGCTTGATGGCGCGCCACATCGGCAGCCAGCCGGTTCGTGCGTGATGCCTCGTCCTCTTTGGTCGTGCGCGGGGGCGACTCGCCAGCCTGCGCATTCACATTCACATTCACAGCCCTCGCAGCCAGGCCGAGGGCGCCAGTCTCGGGCGTGTTCATGCGCGGTGGCGAGGCAAGGCCAACAGAGGACGGGCGGCTCGGAAGGACAACGCCGGTGAGCTCGAACGTGCCCGAGCTCGGTCGCGCCTTCGTGAGCGAGCTGCTGCTGCTGCTGCCGCCGCGCGCCTCGCCCGACTCCTTGGGCTGGGTCTTCAGCAGTCCCTCCTCCCCGTCGCGGAACGCTTTGCGTCCGCTGGCGCGTCTCTCCAGGAACGGGCTCTGTCCCCCAGTTGACGACAGGGGCCGGCTTGGCATCGATGGCGCCGGCGCCGGCGGGGCAGCGACCATTGGCGCCGCCTCCACTTCCGCGCGCGTACCCATACCCTTCGGCAGCTTCAGGTTGAATGGGTGGGTGCTCGGGCCGCTGTCGAGGAGGGCGATGAAGGCAGCTGTGTCGATCAACGATCCCTCGGAGAGCACAGGCGGTCGCAACGGCGGCGGCGAGGGCGGCTTCGGCGGCGAGGGCGGCTTCGTTGGCGAGGGCGGCTTCATCGGCGCGGCCGCGCGCGGGGCGCGGGGTGGCGTCTGCGGTCGCGGGTAAGCGATGCCTTTCTCCACGGACCAGCCTTCAGAAGGCTTCGACGGCTCGAATGGTGGCTTGGAAGACGAACGGGCGGCCGCCTTCGCGGGCGAGCCATCAGGCGCTGCGTCGGGCGCTGTGCGCGGTCGGCTGCCACCCTGCGTCGGCGGCCGCGTCGGGCCCGCAATGGCGGCGGCATCAAAGGAGACTCCGAACTCTCGCCCCTCGTCCCTCGTGGCAGTACAAGAGGACGGTGGCGTGGGGCCCGTCTTAAGCGGAAGCTTGGGCGTCAGTGAAGAGAGCGCATCGTCCGCCTCGGCGTCGCGCTTGTCGGCTTCCAACCCGTCGAGGTCGGCGCGCGCGCGCTTTGGCGACGAGTGTGGCTTCTCCGCGTGCGGAAGGGCAGCTTCGACCAGAATGGAGCTGCCCGAAACGCCCACCTTGATGCCCGCGTAGCCCTGGCGCACGAGCTGCTCACGCACCGCATTGGCCAGCTCCACCTCCTTAGCGCCCTCCGGGAGGTCGTGCAGCTCGATGCTGGTCCCCACGATGAACGGAAGGGTGGTGCCCCCCGGCAGCGCTTCCCCTTTCTGCAAGGGCTCGAGCATCCGAGGCAGGCCGACGAGCGACGCCACGAGCGACCGATTGGCGAGGCCGTTGGCGCAGAGCAGGCCGTCCTTGATCTCCACCTCGACCTCCGTGTAGCCCTGCTCCTCGAGCCGCCCCTTGACGAGACGCGGCAGCTGCGTGAGGAAGCACGCGCGCGCGCCGACCGAGACAGCCTCCCCCGTGTGGAAGATGATCGCTGAGTCGGCGGCCACCACGAAATCGGACGGATCGGTCGCGGGCGTCTGTGGCCTGCCACTCTTGGCGTCCGAGGCGACAAAGCTGCTCACGATCGCACGGAGCGCGACGGGCGTGCGTCCGGTGGCACGCACCGTCTCTCCCACGACGGAGCACTGGACGGACGAGTACCCCATCAGCGAGAGCTTGCGTGAGACGATGTTGGGCAGCGCACCGAGCGGAACCGGCTCGGGACCAAGCGCGACCGAGGTGGTCTGGCTCAGCGTGAGCAGGCTGTCGGGCAGCAGGACAGGCTCGGGAGGAGGTAGCGGGTCCAATGTAGCGGTGCTGCCGAGCGGGCGCGGCGGCGAGGGGTGCGACATGTCCATGGGCCGAGGCAGGTGCGCCGCCAGGTCCACGTTCGAGCGCCCGGTCGCGCTGAGCATGCCGTCGTCGCCGATGGCGCACTGCACGTCCGAATAGCCGACCTGCTCGAGCGATGAGGCCACGACGGCGCGCAACTGGTCGAATGGCACTGGCTCGCTGCCCAGCTCGACCACCTCGCCGCTCTCAAAGACCACCGCGCTGCCCGCCGCCACCAAGCCCGCCGCGCCATCCACCGCGCCATGCACCGCGCCTGGCGATGCTGGCGACAAGGGCGGCACTGGCGATCCAGATCGGGAGCGGGGGGGTAGCAGCTCGGCCTTGAGCTGCGCCACCGGAGATTTGGCCGAGATTTTGAGCGTGTCGCCCACGAGGGTGGCCTCCACGTGCACGTAGCCCGCCTGCACCAGACGCTGCTTCACCACCGGGGCGAGCTGCGAAAAGGGCAGCGGCGACGAGCCAATGTCGATCGAGACGCCCGACTCGAGCAGAAGCGGCGTCGGTCGCGTTGTCGTGAGCAGGAGCGGCGAGTTGGGTGCTGTGGGCGCCCGGTTGGCCACCATGCGGACTGCGCCGGCGGGTAGCGGCGGCGCGCGCTCTGACGCTGGCACCAGCGGCGACGAGCTCGCAAACCCAGGCAGCACTCCCTGCTTGCGCGCACTCGGGATGCTGCGGAAGCTGCCCGGCGTGAGGGGTGCTACCAGCGCCGGCAGCGCCGCGACCAGACGGTCGTCCTCGCTCACCACCGGCGGCGGCCGCGTGTCGATGACCAACTCCGACTCTTGTTTCGGAAGGGCCGCGGGCGTCATCATGCGTGGCGGCGTCTCGACCGGAGTCCTCAACCTCGAGGTCTTGTACTGGCTGGGAGGTCGAGACAGTGCAGCCGCCGGCGACGGCGAGAGCGCGCTTGGCCCGTCGAGGAGCCGATCTCGAAGCAGTCGAGGTTCGTCGACGGCGGTGGGCGCGCGTGAGCCGACGGCCCCGGGCGTCTGCAGGCGGCTGCCCTGCAAGGACGACATTTTGGAGGCCGAGGGCGAGAAGGCCACGTTCATTCCGTCCACACTGTGGACCACGTCGATCGTGGGCGCGGGCGCGGGAGCGGGCTCGACAGAACTCATGGCGTCGGAGAGCTTGGACTGCCGGTTGCGTGCGGCGGGCGTGCCCGGCGCCGGGGTGATCACCAGCGCCCCCACTACTGCAAGCTCCGGAGGCTCCGGGATCTCTCGAGTGGTCTTCTTGTTGTTCGTCTTCTTCATCGGCGGAAGTGACGACGACGCTGAGAGCGCGCTGCCACCGACGGCGCTCGAAACGGCGCGGGCGCTTTGAGCATTGTCGATGCCGACAGCCGGCGCAGCCGAGCTCGCCGTCGACGGCGGCACAGCAGTGAGGCTCACGCACCGTGCAGCATCCTTGGCGGCCGAACTCGGACGCGAGAAGGGCACAGTGATAGGCGACGAGGCCGGGGCGACGAGCCCGGGCGGCGGTTTCGACGACGGGACCGACTCTGTGGGCGAGCCCGTCTGCCTTGCGGCCAAACGGCTCCCCGGCCGGCTGCCTGGCCTGCTGTCGCGCTTGCCCTCGAGGATGGCCTCGAGCTCGGCACTCTCGTCGAGAGCACGGCGCGCCATCTCAGCAGCGGTGAGCGGCTTGGGCTTGGGCGCGGCCAACGCTGGCAAGGGCAGGTCGGGCCCCTCTGGAGAGCCCACTGCGGTTGGACCGGTCACTTCTGGCGTCGAAATGGTCGGCAAGTGTGCCACGACGGCCATGGGCTGCGCGGCCGCCTCGGCCGCCGCGGCCGCCTCGGCCGCTCGTTTCTGCTCGGCGGCGGCCGCGGCGGCGGCCGCGGCGGCGGCCGCGGCGGCGGCCGCCGCCTCAGCCTTCGCCGCCGCCTCAGCCATCGCCTTGGCGCGCGCCTCGGCCGCCTCTCGAGCCGCCGCCTCGGAGAGTGCGAGCTCGCGCGCGGCGAGCTCCTTAGCTGCCTCGGCCTTGGCAGCCGCCTCGGCCTTGGCCGCCTCGAGTGCGAGATCCGCCTCCGCCTTGGCCGCCGCAACGCCTTGCTCACCCATACCTGGGTTGGCCTCAAGCAGAGCCTCAAGACTCGCCTCTGCCTCTGCCTCGAGCGCCGCCACCGCCAACTCTGCCTCCGCCTTGGCCGCCGCCTCGGCCTCAGCTGCGGCCGCCGCGGCTGCCTCTGCTGCGGCCTCCGCCGCAGCTACCGCAGCTGCCTCCTCCTGTGCCGCCTTGGCCGCCGCATCTGCCTCCTCCTGTGCCGCCTGGCGTGCCGCCTGTGCCGCTGCGGCCGCAGCGGCCGCCTCCGCCGCGTCTGCCGCCGCCTGTGCCGCCGCGGCGTCGGCGGCCTCTTCGGCGGCCATCGCGGCGGCCCTGGCGGCGTTCTGGGCAGCAACCTCGGCGGGCAGAGGCGGGAGCAGGCCCTTGTCGCGGCGCGAGGAGCGCTGCAGATCCTCCGGGCGTTCCGAACTCTCGAGAGCGCGCGCCGCGAGGATCTCGTCGTCCGTCACGATGAGGGGCGCATGGTACTCTTCATACATGGGCGGCACCACGGGCAGCTCGTCCGTATCCATTGAGGCCTCGGAGGCTTCGGAGCCTACGGGGGCGCCTGGTGACGACTCGGACCCTAACCAGGACGGTGCCTCGGCGATTGCCGCGTGTGCACGCGCTGCCTCTGGCGCGCCAGCAGCGTCGGCGAGCTCAGCGTCGTCCTCATCATGCTCGGCAGGCAGCGGCGGCGGCGGCGGGAAGACTTCGGCGTCCGTTGCGCCGAGAGCGCGGCACTCATCTCGCAGCTTCGCGAGCAACTCCTTCTCTTGCTCATCCGCCCAATCTTGTAGTGAGGCGGCCGCCGTAGCATAGCCAGCCTCCATCAACTTACGAGTTTCTTTCGGGTGGATGCTCCCGTTCATCCCGAGGGACTCAACGGACTGCCCCGAACGCAAGGCGAGCATGCGAACGGCCGCCATCGCCCCCGTGAGCGCCGTCTCGAGCGTGCGCCCATCCTGGCTGTCGTCGTCGTCATCTTCCTCGACGGCGAAGTCGTCGTCGTCGTCGGCGGCCGAGCGCGGCGCGTAACCGTCGCCCTCGGATTCGTCACCCTTGAGCTTCCGCATGAGAGCGCCGGGCTGCCAGGTGGACGCGTCGTTGAGCGCGGACGAGAGGCCGAGAAGACTCTGGATCCCGAGCTTGCTCGGGGCCTCCGCCTCGGCAATCGCCTCATTGAACGCCGTCTCGAAGACCTCCTTAGTGTCCTCGAGCCCCTCGTTCTCTATGTACGAGCTGGCCAGCGCCCGCAGGGCAGAGAGGGCCCCCATCATCTCTGGCGCTTGCTGCGCCCCCCGGCCCTGACTGCCTCCATCGAGCCCTGCGAGCTCCACCTCCCACGGGAGGAGCGGCAGCACATTCAAGGGCGGGCGCTCGCGCCCGCATGAGAAGCGGGGGACCGAGGGCGGCAGCTTCGGCGGCGGCGCGGGCTCGTCCCAGTACTCTGAAGGGTCGTCCTCCTCGCGCTTCCCGCTGATCGGTGCCTGCGGCGGCGGCGTGCGCGCGCGCTTGGCCGAGCCGGAGCGCTCGCCTTTGGCGGATCGCCCGCGTGCCGAGTTGGAGCCGCTCTTCTTGCCCTTCTTGCCGCCACTGCCCTCGGCGCCATCCTCCTTGTCGTCGTCGGCGCCCGGCTTCTTGGCCAACGTGAACTTCGGGTTGGCCGCGTTGATCCGAGCGGCCGCGTCGGCGCCGTCGTGGATGCGCAGCAGTCGCAAGTCACGACGATGTGCCGCGCGCATCACGTCGGTCGCACGATTGCTCGCGAGTTCCATGAGCGCGAGCAGAGAGGAACGGCGGGACGCGATGCCTGCAGGCAGCAGCAGCATCGCCTGATTGCGCTTCGCCACGAGCCTCTGGAGCTCGGGCAGCTTGAGGGCGGCCCGTCGCGCCTTGGCCTGCGAGAGAGCGGCCGGCGCGAGCGCCGCCAGCGCCTGCCACATCAACGCGCTCTCCACCACGGACGCGCTGTCGTCGCCCATGGCGGGCTCGGGTGCGGCGGCCACGGCGGCCGGAGCTGCAAGAGTCATCGCAATTGGCATCCGAGGAGGTGGCGGAGGCGGCGGGCGCGGCGGCGGCGGGTAGGCCAGGAGCTGCGCTGGGGGCGAGTCGGCCCGGGGCGGGGCTCGCGCCGTCTCGAACAGCTCGCGTACCGTCTCGCTCGCGATAGGCCAGCCGAAGGCGGTGGTACTTTCCTGCCATACGCCGACCAATTTCGCCTGGACGGTGGACGCCACGCCGGAGCCGTCATCGCCCTCCTGTACGGGCTTGGCGATACCGAGCCGCCAGCGCACGAAGATGAGCTCGAGCAGCAGCCGCGCGTGCGCGTCGTGCAGCCGCGCCTTGAACCGACCGAGCCGTCGGCGACCGCACGCGTGCTGCTTCCACGCCGCGAAGCTGTGCGTCTGCGATGCGTGCGACGAAGCGCCGAGCATCATGTACGCGGAGCGCCGAGCCTGCACGGCGCTGCGCGTGCCAGACAGGCTCGCCGTCTGGATGCGCAGCACGGCGCCCGCGTTGAGCCGACGCCGGTAGAGCGTGTGCTGCATCAGGATCTCAAAGTGCTGCGCGAGCGCGGTGACCTTGTGGCGGGAGCCGGCAGCGACAGCGACGGCGGTGGCGCGCTTGTGGGCGCCCGCCCACATGCGCCACGCGCTGATGATGAGCTTGAAAAAGGCGCGGTGCGCGCGCTTCCACTCGACGAGGCCCTTCCAGCGGAGCAGCGAGTTCCCCGCGTACAGCTGCAGCCGCATCAGATGCGACGCCTCGGCGAGCATCCGATCCTGCGATGCGCGTTACATGCAGCGTTATGTGCGGGGATGGGATGAGGAAGAGCCATCAGTGGTCATCAGTGGCCATCAGCGGCCATCCGCGGCGGCAAACAGTGGCCATCAGCGGCCATCGGTGGCGGCAATCACCTCGGCCTCTAGACGCGGGTCCCACTCGAGACGGCCGAGTTGATGAGGAAGGCAATCAATTACAATCGATTGCAATCAATGGCAATCACCTCGGCCTCGAGACGCGGGAGCGAGGACCACTTGCGGAACATGCGCCTAAGGAGAGCGGGCCCCTGCAGCTCGGTCGCAACCTCGACGCGCTGCAGCTTCTGGACGGCCTTGGTCTCCCACTCGTGCCACTGCGGCACATAGCGAAGGTAGACTGGCGGCGCCTTGCCCTGCCGCGTGCACCGTTGGAACTTGGCGATTCGGCTCCACAGGAGCAGCGCGAGCGAGAGCATCTCGGACGGCCAAAGGTTGGTTGGCTTGACGACTAGCTTGATCTTCTTGGACGCCTGCTGACGCAGCACGTCCACACGCCGGCAGTGGCGCCGCCACAGGAACAGCGTGCGCTTCGCGAGCTGGATCTGCAGCGCGCGCGCGAACGCCGCCGCCACCGTCGGCGTGTCGGCAGGTCGAGGGATGCGCTTGCGCTTCTCGATCATCGACCGCCAGTACTGGCTCGCCGCACCCGAGCCGAGCGCACGCGTCAGCATCAGGCCGAGCTTGGTGTAGTAGTAGCGCGCCTCGAGCCGCTCCTGGAACCAGCCCCACAGGCACGCTGAGAGCGTCCCGCGCCGGAATCTGCGGTCGGCCTGCACGACGGTGCGCCATGCGTGCCAGATCGGGCGGAGCTCCGCGTGACGAATCTCCATCAAGCGGTCCTTCTCGTCGCGTCCGGAGCGCCCGCGCCACGCGGACTGGATGGCGACGATCGCCGAGTCGCGCGAGTGCACGCGCCGGTACTCGACCAGGTACTGGTCGAGCCTCGTCGCGAGGAGCGCCTCTGCCTTGGCGGCCGCCGCACGGTTTGCATGCAAGCTGGACGTTGAGCGGCTCACGCGCATCGAAGGCGGCCGTTTGAGCCCAGGCACGCTCGCGCCCAGCGGCAGCAAGTCGGGCGGCGGCCATTTGCTGCCGTACGACGCCGCAGCTCCGTAGGAGCTCTCGACGAGCGCGGCGCGCCGCTCGGCGCGCGTCTGCGGTCCCTCGAGGAGCGCCGTCTGTGCACGCCTCGGGTCGCCGCCCACGTCGGCGGCGCCGTTCAGATCGTCGAGCAGCGAGAAATCGCTCTGGCGGCGGCGAATGCCCAACTCGTCGGCCGAGTCGGAGAGCACCGACGTGCGCTGGCTGAGCGACGAGAGCGCCGCGCGCTTGACCTGCGGCTGCAGCAGCAGCTTGGGAGCTGGCGCGACGCTCCGGCGCTGCGCGACGCGCGCCTTGAGGACGGCCGCCGAATGCTCAGAATCGCGCAGCGTCAGCAACTGCGCTATTCCTGGACGCTCCTTTAGCCGCGACACCACGCGCTCCACGCCCTCGCGCAGGTCGACAGCCACCTGGCCGACAGCGAGCGCGTGGAGCACAGGCGCCGAGGAGGACCCGTTCACGTCGCTCGCAGGCGCCGAAGTGAGACCGCGTGCCCGCTTGGGCAGCGTGGGCAGTGCAGCGACCGAGGAAGAGGTCGCGAGCGGCTGCACAGGCATCTACCGTTTGTATCAGACAGTTGTGGCGAGCTTCCTGGTGCTGGTCAAGTCATTTCATGTAATTAAAGTTCCGTGGAAGTCCGAACTAGAAAGCAATTGACACATAATTTGCGGAAACCCCAAATTTCGAGCAGCGAAAGTCCGCAGATCCAATAACAAGTGCAACATAGGACCCGGAGTCCATAAATATGAGGTCGATTCTTCTCCTGCTGAGCTTGCTGTCAAGGGCCACTGCCCAAACGGCGATGCCCCCGCCGCTGACCATCAGTGGCTGCAGCTGCAGCAACTTGTGCCCATATCCGGCAGACGGCTGGTGCGACGACGGCGGACCCGGATCAGAGTATAATAGTGCGCGCGATCACCTCTCTCCCACACCCACACCGTCCAACCTTCTCACTGAATCGCACCTTCGCCCGTACAGTCTGCTCCCGCGGCACCGACTGCCAGGATTGCGGCCCACGCTGCTCGCCGCCGCCGCCGCCGCCGCCGCCGCTCAGGACTCCACCGCCGTTGCTGCCGCCGCTGCCGCCGAGGGCGCCGCCCCCGCCAGCCCTGCCTGGCCGCCTATTCACCTTCGACGATGCCAACGACCTCGCCGGCTGGATGACCACGTCTGGGACCTCAAATCCCTACAACTGGATTCGATGGTCGGGCAGAGTTCCATCGAGCGGCACCGGGCCGACGACCGGCTTTGGCGGCAGCGGCTCTTATTTTTACTGCGAAACATCGGCTCCACGCGTGCCCAACGACCAGTTTTTGCTCATCTACGACGGCTCGGCCTGCACCGCCGCAGGCTTTCCACTCATCGGCACGATCACCTTCCGCTATCACATGTTTGGCGTCACGATGGGCTCTCTGTACGTGATCCCTGTGCGCTTAGGCGCGCAGCAAGCGGTCTCTTTCCAGCAAGCAGTCTGGTCTCGCGTAGGTGAACAGGGCGACGTGTGGCTCGAGGGCCAGGCGCAGATCATGGCGGAGCAGGTTTACTTCATCGGTGTGCGCGGGGTCTCATGGACGTCTGACATCGCCCTCGACCACGTCGACGTGCGCTGTACCAACTTCCCTCCTCCCTCTCCGGCCCTCCCTCCTGCGCCCCCCGCCGCCCCCGCGCCCCCCGCGCCCCCACCGAGCCAGCCGCGCTGCACCACGCCCTTCGATCTGGTGCTGGTGCTCGACAGCTCAGGCTCGATGCTCGGGGTCTTAGCCTCCATGAAACTGACGGCCAAGCGGATCGTCGATCAGGTCGACTTGACGGCACCAGGATCGCGTGCTGGTGTGGTGACGTTTTCGTCTGCGGCGCAGCGGCTCACCGGCCTGGTGCACAACCGTACACGCGTGTATGTGGCCATCGACTCGATCGTGGCCAGCGGCGCCACCTCAATCTCGTCGGGTTTAGTAGAGGCGAATGCCACCTTCGCCGCTGGCGCAGCCGAGCGCGTCAACGCCAGCGTGCCGAGAGTAGTGTGGGTTCTCAGCGACGGTGAGCAGAGCGCTACGAGTTGCTACGGCCCCGCGTCACGCAATCTGTGCGGTGACAGGGGGGCGATCTCGGCCGCACTCGCACTCAGAGACGAAGGCATCACCATCTTCTCTGTCGGTCTCGGCTCCTTGATTAACAGCCTCACCATCAACTCGATGGCATCATTACCGACGGCCCTCCACGCCTATACCGCCTCGGACACCGCTGCCATCACAGCGCGGTTCAGCGACTTCTGTTCGATGGCCACGAGCCCGCTGGCGCCTCCACCACTGCGGCCGCCCGCGACACCGCCGCGACCGCCGCCGCCGCCCTCGCCGCCTCCGCCCTCGCCCTCGCCGCCGCCGCCCTCGCCCTCGCCGCCGCCGCCCTTGCGGCCACCCTCGCGCCCGCCGCCCCTCGCGCCCGCGCCTTCGGGAGGCTATTCGCCACCGCCGCCCTCGCCACCACCCTCGCCGCCCGCGCCGCCACCACCTCCGCCCTCGCCTCCGCCGATGTGGTGTGATGATACGTGTGAGCAGCAATCGCAAAACGGCGCCTGCCAGGACGGAGGCACAGGCTCGCTTACGGCCTTGTTTGGCACGCCAGCTCAGTGCGCCGTCGGTACGGACTGCACCGACTGCGGCAGGCGCTTCAGGTATCCGCCGTCTCCGCCGCCGCCATCACCGTCTCCGCCGCCGCCCTCGCTGCCGCCCCCACCCATGGCATGCAACGATTCGTGTGGGTCTTTCGCCAGCAACGGCGCGTGCCAGGACGGTGGGCCTGGCTCGCTTACGGCCTTGTATGGCACGCCGGCACAGTGCGCCTTTGGCACTGATTGCACCGACTGCGGACCGCGCTTCTACCCTCCGCCGTCGCCGCCACCCTCACCACCGCCACCCTCGCCTCCTCCTCCGTCACCGCCTCCTCCATTGCCGCCTCCGCCTTCGCCGCCACCTTCACCGCCACCCTCTCCTCCACCTCCATCACCACCTCCGCGCCCGCCACCTTCACCACCTCCGCCTTCTCCGCCGCCACCCTCTCCGCCACCCACTCCGCCCCCATCGCCGCCGCCCCCCTCGCCGCCACCGCCCTCGCCGCCGCCGACACCACCTCCGCCCTCACCACCACCACCCTCACCACCGCC
>PJAB01001293.1:0-15635 GCA_002887195.1 Chrysochromulina parva
GCTCCGGGGGCCGCAAGCCAGGACAAGGGCCACACACAGGGGGCACACACTAGCACAAGACGGTAGGGACCATCTGACAGGGCAGCCTCAGGATAGCCTCAGGCATTTCCTTCGGACGTGCTGAGCGGGCAGTAGCAGTGCCGTAGCACCGGCTGTCGCGTCTGTCGTGTTAACGTTCACACGTTGAGTTCACAGATGCGTATCTTTGGCGACTCCGGCACACCGGGCGCGCGCGGAGAGCCTACTGTACCGCGTACTCTACCCGGGTCCTGCATCTTACTGGCAGGAGATGGCTAACCCACCAGAGCCGCCGCCGCCGCTGTTTGCTGCTCTGTGCCTGCCGGGCAAGTTACGAGGTGGTTCTGGCGATGCAAAGGCTGTCGCACATTGGACACAGCAAGCTGGCTTTGCCCGCAAACTGTTGTTGGGTGCGCCCTCATGGGATGGGCTTCATGTCATCCTTGCAAATGACGCTGCCAAGGCTGACATGAAATGGACGGCGAAAAGCATTCGCGAGATTTGGCACCTGCCTCAATCGAACGTGCATGAGGTGTATTATCCAATCAACGTGTCGCAGGCTGTTGCACATCGCTGTGGCAACACAAGAGGCCTCCCGATAGACACACCATTGAACGACACGCAACCTTGGATCTGGGCACGGAAAGTCTGTCACTGGGGCAACCAGTCCCGAGGCGATGTGAAGTGTCCCGGGGCTCTCGATGCGAATTATCGTTCCTTCTATGTGCAATGGGTGAAAGCTGCTGCATGCTTTGCGCGAGTGAAGGAGATCGAAGAGCTCGAGTCCCAGTGGAGATCGAAGAGTCCACTGGCGGCACGCTTCACGAGTCCCAAGTTCGAGTTTGTGGTCAAAGCTCGGGACGACTGGCCCTTCACTGATGCACCGCCTCTCGTGAGTATGCGAGTCGGCCAGAGGTCAACCTTTCACACGCAAAGCACGGAGACGCTGGTCTATGCTCGCGTGCGGTGCGCGCCAGTCAGTCATCGAGTGCCAGTCTCCTTTCATTCGATGAACACACATAATCCATGGTCTATTAACGGGGGATGCCCGCTGGGAACTTATTTCATGGATGACCAATTTGTCATAGCACCACGTGCACGGGCAGATGCTCTCTTCAGGGCAGAAACTCTTTCATGCCCGAACGTCAACCAATCCATTCGAGACGCCGTGAAGTTCTGGTGTGGGGGCTTTGCCATCCCGGAGTGCTTCTTGTACGTGCATCTTCAACTCGAGCCCGTACAGTGGATTCACTCGTACAGGCTAGACTCACGATTAACCGTGTTCGCGCCCATCCCCGTGATGTGGGACAATTTTGAGAATCTGAGTAGGGATCCGCCGCCGCCGCCGCCGAGGTACAAGAGCAGGCGCCGCAGCCCAGCTCTAGGGGCGTCGAAAGCCTAGGGGTCGCCCACGACGGCGCGTCTCCGCACTGCACTACTGCACAGCCCGGCCGCGGCACATCACACTTTCTGAAACATGTATCTGTCGTATTGTCTGTCGATGTGTCGAACCTGTGTCTGTGAGATCGTCGATCGTCGTGGCGCGCGTGGCACGTGCGATTAATAGAAAACGGATCGCGCCCGAACCGAACGCCAGTGCCCGCGCGTGTTGAACACAGCAGACATCAGAACGCGCACCTAATAGAAATACTCGCAAATACGACCCGACAAGGTTACCGCAAGGACACGGTACTATGTAGGTACAGCTATCCGATCGACAAAGTGTGGTCGAACGCGAACCGGGACGCACGGCCACCTAACGCGTGACGCGCGCCATTTTGGGCTCTCACGCGCCTCGCCCCACGTAACGCCCCTTGGGCGGGACGGGTACTGGAAATGCCCAGCGCTTGCTCCTGACGCTCCTGCTGTTATCTTGCTGTGTCTCCCCACGGTGGCGAAAGCGGCCGCCTCGCGAGCTGTCGCCTACACAGAGCAATCAGGGGCCATCAGGACGGCCATCCGGCTGATGACGCTGGATGGCCATTCAGAGTGCCACACTGATCGCCGACACGTATCCATGGCGAGTGTCCGCTTGAGGAGCACGCCATTGAGCGCCGAGAATCTCCGGTGTGAATTCACACCTACATGTAGTCTCCGCCGCCCATGCCATCAACAGACCCTCCTGCTCCCGGACCTGGCTTCTCCTTCACCTCCGTGATGAGCGCGCCCGTAGTAATGACCGCGGCGGCGATGGAACAGGAGTTGAGGATGCACTGCTGCGTGACGAGCGCCGGGTCGATCACGCCACTCTTCAGAAGGTCTTCGTACTTGCCGGTCGCAGCGTTCCAGCCGAATCCGAACGCCTGCCCCTTGACACGCTCGAGGACCACCTCGCCTTCCTCGCCCGCGTTCTCGGCAATCTGGCAGATGGGCACCTGTATGGCGCGGAAGAGCAGATCGACGGCGAGCCTCTCCTCCTCGCCATTCATTGCGGCGAGAATCTGCAGGGGAAGCCAAGGGGTCGCTAATTAGAGGTCGCAATCAGAGATCCATCAGAGGTCCGTCGGAGATCCATCGGAGATCCATCAGAGGTCCGTCGGAGGGCATTCTGAGTTCAAATGGGCATCACCTTGTCCTTCGTGCGCAGCAAGTAGACGAGAGTCGAGCCTCCTCCGGGCACGATGCCTTCGTCCATCGCGGCCTTAACCGAGTTGAGTGCGTCTTCGTACCGGAGCTTCTTGTCCTTCAGCTCGGTCTCTGTGGCAGCACCCACCTTGATGCGACCGATGGCTCCTCCAAGCTTGGCTATGCGCTCTTGGCACTTCTCGCGGTCGAACTCGGAGTCGGTGTTCTCCATCTCCTTCTTGATCACCTTGATGCGCTCATTCACCTGCTCCGTGTACTTGCCGGTCGCAATCATCGTAGTGCGCTCCTTGGATACCTGTTGAGGGAGGCAATCAGAGAGGTCATCAGACAGGTTATCAGAGGTCATCAAAGAGGTCATCCGAGAGGTCATCCGAGGTCAGCCGAGAGGTCCTATCAGAGGGGCCATCGGTGGGCCCTCCGAGGTCATCAGAGGTCATCAGAGGTCATCAGAGTTCATCAGGGTTCATCAGAGGTCATCAGAGGGGCCATCGGTAGGCCCTCAGAGACGCACCGCAATCATTAGCCATCATTAGCAATCATTAGCAATCAGTAGCCATCAGTAGCAATCAGTATCAATCCGTGGCATTCCGTGGCATTCCGTGGCATTCCGTGGAAATCCGTGGAAATCAGGGGCCATCCGTGGGCCCTCGGAGGCGCACCGCAATCCTCTCCGCGGTGCCATCAGAGGTCATCAGAGGCCATCAGAGGTCATCAGAGGCGCACCGCAATCCTCTCCGCGGTGCCGAGCATCTCCGGCGTCATGGCCTCGAGTGAAAGGCCGAGCTGCTCGGTGATGAAGGTGCCGCCGGTGAGCACGGCGATGTCTTCGAGGTAGCCGCGCCGGCGGTCGCCGAACCCGGGAGACTTGATCGCCGCCACGTCGAGCACGCCGCGCATCTTGTTCAAGACCAGTGACGAGAGCGCCTCGCCTGACACGTCATCAGCGATGATGAGCAACGCCTCTTTCGTTTGCACGAGGCGCTCGAGGATGGGGACGAGCTCGTTCATGTTCGTGATCTTGCGGTCGGTGATCAGCACCCGCGGGTTTTCGAACTCGCACGATTGCGTCTCCTGGTTCTTGACGAAATACGGCGAGATGAAACCTCGATCGATCTCCATGCCCTCGGTGAACTCAATCTCGTCGACGAGGGTCTGGCCGTCCTCAACCATGGTGGCGCCGTTGGCGCCGACGCGCTTGAAGCACGAGGCGATCGTGCGACCCATCGCCTCCGAGCCCGTCGCGATCATCGCCACATTCTGGATGTCCGCATCTGAACTCACCGCCTTGGCGACCGCTTTGACCTCCTCGGCGAGCATCTTGGAGGCCTTCTGCAGCCCGCGCTGCAGCGCCATCGGGTTGGCGCCCGAGGCAACCAGGCGCAGGCCCTCGGTCACGAGGGCCTGCGTCAGCACCGTCGACGTCGTCGTGCCGTCGCCCGCGCGCTGGTCCGTTTTGGACGCCACCTCGATCAGCAGCTTCGCGCCAGCGTTCTGCCGCTCGTCCTCGAGCAGGATGTCGCGGGCGATGGTAACGCCGTCGTTGACAACCTCGGGAACGCCGTAGCTGCGCTCGAGAACGACGTTGCGCCCTTTGGGTCCGAGCGTCACCTTCACCGCGTTTGCGACCGCATCAATGCCGGCGAGCAGCGACTTGCGGCTCGCGTCGCCAAACTGTACCTCGGTCGCCATCATCGTGGCGCCGATGCTGCGCCGCTGCGCCGCTGTGCCCGGCACCACATACGCCGCCGCCGCGCCCGTCGTGAGGCTCGCGCACGCGAGGATGCGACACAACGTCTGCGTCGACGTGACAGCCATGCCTCCCGCAGTTGATCTCCTGTTGATGAGAGATATTCGAGGCCACTTCACGTTCACTGATGCTGATCATCACAACGCGTTTGTCCGGTCCCAAGCACAGTAGTTCAAGTTCAAGTTCAAGTTTCTCTCACCTCCGCTGATAGCCTCGAGTGCACATTCGATAGGCTTCCTGTTAGGCTGGGTCCGGTTGTCTGTTGTTTCAATTGAACATGTATGAGTGAACATTGTACATGTACTTGAACTTGAACTTGAAGCATACTGTCCTGACTTTCAGGGTTAGGCTCGAGCCCATCAACTTGGAGAAATTAATATTGGGAATCGGCGACGAATTTCTTGATTGCGAGTTTGTCTTTTGGGGGAGCACTCACGCGCCGTCGGCCGCGGCGAGGGGTGTGGTAAGCGTACGCCGGAAGGATGGGAGCTGAACAAAGCAATACCTCCCTCAACATCGGTGACATCGGGGCTTCAGGTGGAGGGGGAATGGACACGGCCCGCATGGTGGGCATGGGCGCCGCGCAGCGCCGCGCGATGGCAGAAGCGGAAGGCAAGAAATTGCCGAAGCACGTCAAAGATATGGATTCCGAACAGCTGGGGGACCTGGTAGCGAGCACGCTGGACTTTTGTGTGAAGCACTATGGGAGCATCCCGACGAACCAGGTGCTTATCAAGACCGCGCAGTCGGTGCTGACGGGCCTAGACATCGAGGGTGAACTGATCACACGAGAGAAGGAGGTTGCAGAGCTCGTCGACTTGGTGCTCGACGATGGGGAGCATCAAGACGCTACCGCGTGAATCGGCGCATACACAAGAATGGGTTTGGAGACTGCGTGCGGCCACACGGACTTTTTCCGCGTGACCAGTTCCGAACAACGGCGCCAGGCAGCCGGCAGACAGCATCAGCCTTTGTAAAGACCGCTGTGCCTGAGTGTGGGGGCTCGAGAGGTACGAGGTATGGATCGGATAGCGCAGAGGCCCAGCGGCCAGCGCAAGGGTCACGGGTTGCATGCGAAAGGTAGCCTAGCGACGTCATGGCCCCCGGTGCTTGCTCGCGGATTTTCTCAGCACTCAGGCGTCTGATCGTCGTGTTGTCTGTTGTGGCGTGGGCTTGTCGTTGTGGCGCTGGCGGGGCCGCGGGGGCGCCAGTGTTACGGTTGAGTGTAGTCTGTAGAGCGTAGTCGTGCACAAATCCCCGATCGTAAATAAGATCACACACCCACAGCACACCTTTCACGACCAGACCACACTCCCGAACGTGTGGCGACGCGACTGCGCGCGTGACGGGGGCATGGACGGGGCGGGTCCGCACGCCCAGACGCACGCAACACGGGAGGGGACTCGCCCGTGCACCTGACCCGGAGCCGGACAAACGTACCGCGCGGTGTGGACCATGATGAGAAGCGGGCTGCGCAGAGGTCATGGCAGAGGTGCTGCAGCAGAGCTGCGTCAAGCTCGCAGCGGAACAGGACGATGCCGTGGCGCAGTACGAGAATTGCATGCTTTTCAGTGTCGGATCCATGCGGATCCCGGGATTTATGAAATCTGTGTTTTGTCCCGCACTTGAAGAAACAGAAAAACAGTCGCGTAACAGACACAAGAATGAACAAGGTCAAGGGGCTTGCAGCCAAGGTGAGGCGACAGCTACTCATCGACTCCACTCACTTTTCCGAGTATGACTGGAACTCTGACCAGAAGCTCGAGTTCGAGCAATTCTTGGCGATGCAGCCCGAGCTGGTACGTCAGCGTCACTCGTCCGACGACATCAACAAGTGGTTCGAGTTTGCCGATGTGAACGGTGACGGCTCGCTCTGCGTCAGCGAATACTTCCGCTGGTCCCTCAGCAAGTCGTTGATCAAGTATGGCAAACACACCATTGAGGAGGCCTTCGCTCGCTACGACCGGAACAGCACCGGAGATCTCGAGCTCCATGAGTTTGAGAACGCGTGCCAGGAGATGGGCTTTGGCAACGTGGCCGTCGACATCTTCAAGTCGCTCGACAATGACAACTTCGGCGTCTTCACGTATCGGAGACTGTTCCAGTCTCTCGAGGACCAGGTGTCAGTGGGCCCGACGATGAAGCAGATGCTCTCTGCACTTGTGTGGTCCGAAGACGCTGGTAGGCAATCCCAGACCGAGAGCAATCAGCACGTGCTCGAGACGCGAGATTGGGCCATCCGAGGCTTGGACGCGGGGAGCGTGCGCCAAGAGCTCCAGAAGCACCTAGCGAGCAGCGGCGCGCACGTGTACGACATCATGCACCTGTTCGACCAGGACGGGGACGACAAGCTCCTCATCGACGACATGGAGTTTTATGTGGCACTGCGCGACAAGTTCGGGTACGTGATACTCTATACTAGAGCGCGCACGCACATGGACGTTCCCTGAATGGTCCCTGAATGTTTTGCGTTCGTAGATGCCTCGCTGAGGTCTGAGTGCCTACTGGTGACCTCTCTGATGGCTTCTCTGATGACCTCTCTGATGGCTTCTTTGATGACCTCTCTGATGACCTCTCTGATTGCCTCCCTCAGTTACCGCGGGAGCGCGCACGTAGTCTTCAGCGTCTTCCGCACGCTCGACACCGACGGCTCGGGCCAGATTGGATTTGATGAGCTGTTCGAGTTTGTACACGGCAAGCGGCACTCCCTCGACACGCGGAGCCAGCGACGGCTCCCTAGATTGCTCGAGCCACCGCCTGGCCTCACGCTCGATACGATGCTGTGGGATGTGGAGACGTTGCGCACGCTGCTCCAGCAGGTGATTGAATCTGATTGCATGCTATGCGCACAGAGTTCATTTGATCACATCCGAGCTCAAAATGAGCTCATCTGATTGAATTTGATGCGATTGGGGATTGGGGTGACTTCTGCTTGGGGTGACTTCTGATTGCATCTGATTGGGTTGATTGCATCTGATTGGGGTGACTTCTGATTGCATCTGCTTGGGGTGACTTCTGATTGCATCTGATTGGGGTGACTTCTGATTGCATCTGATTGGGGTGACTTCTGATTGCATCTGATTGGGGTGACTTCTGATTGCATCTGATTGGGGTGACTTTTGCGTGCCATCTGGGCGGGCAGATGATCGAGCGCTCCAAGCTCAGTCCATCCGAGCTCTTTTCAGAATGGGATGTCGACGACTCGAAAGAGCTCACGCGCACCGAGTGGCAGAAGACGATGTTCGACTGGTTCTTCCAGGGCACAAACCCGGATTTGTGGACTCATGAAGTGAGCGCTCACAGTGATGCGGCGTTCACCGCGTGCGAAAAGATGGAGGCGGACAATCCGATCGCGCGCCGCGCGTTGCATAGGCGGGGCGTCGTCGACCAAGTGCGCCTTCAGCGCTGGCTCAGCGCGCCGAGTACGCATGTCATTTGCCGCAAGCCGAGCCAAATGATCCGTCAGCAGAACCAGCGGTGCAAGCAGATGCTCGCACGCGGCCAGCAGAACACGGCGCACCGAGTGGACGTGTCCACAGTGGTCGAGGAGGCGATCGCGTCGGCTCGGGCAGCCAGGTCCATGCGCGACGCGATCGTGCGCAAAAAGGCGGTGCAGAGGCTCCGAAAATGGGCTTTCTCGCGGGGGCAGCGGTGGGACCTGCCCCCGCTGCAGCGATGGGACTGGGCAGCCCCCACGCAGGGTTTCGTCCGGCATCCCTCAGGGGGGTGCCTGGGGGATGCCTCCCCACAGGGCTTCGTTCGCAAGCGGGCTGACATCCGCCTGCCATTTGGTGGGCTCGATGGGCCGCTCACTCACAGGGGGGCCCTGGGGCCCAACCAAGCAGATCCCTTCGACTTCGCCGCCCTCTCGATCTCCCGGTGCTCCACACGGCGCTATTTGGCTCCTCGCACGGCACTTACCGCAATGATGAGCTCGCCAATCAATCGTCTCGCCATGGACGGAAGTAGCGTCGGCCTTTCTTCGCACAGATTGAGAGAGTACTCCACGTCGCCTTTCACGTCTGAGATCTCGACCACCTCGAGATCGGCGAGATCGGCGAGGTCGGGTCCGATGCGCCTGACGACGCCGCTCAGCGGCACTACATGGGGAGAGGCGCCGTTATGGGCCTCGGACTCTCTCTCGAACTCGGAGCCCTTGACCCAAATTAGGAACTCGGATCCCATAGCACAAGTGAGTGGAACTTCAAGCATCGTGCGCTCGCCTTCTTCATCGTCAAAGCCGCCGGGTGGCTCCGTCTCGTTCCTTGTCTCTCCACAACCTCCACCTAATTTGGGACCTCCTCCGAATGAGCATTCCAATTTAGGGACCTCCTCCTCTCCACGGCCGCATCGAGTGTCCTCAGTGCGCCTCTCCGTCATGCGGCCGTCCCAGATGATCCTGAGGACTTCTCCCGCCCGGCTGCTCACGTACAAACAGGAGCATGTCCCTCAAACTAACGTGTAGCGACCAGGAGCGGAGACCGGAGCAGGAGCGTGGACCCGTGAGTCGTCTGATGAATATCCTATGGAGCCCCGCCATCCGAGTTGAGTATACTCTAAACTACACGCTCGTCTCGACAATCAACACCGCAAATAGAGTATAGAGCCGGACAAAATCACAAATCAGAAAAGGACGAATCATCAATTAAATCCCAAAATCGGTACTGCTGAGTGCGCGGCAGTGGACTCCCACCGCACCAGTGTGGGGCAGCTGGGTACGAGTAGTGGACGTCCGGAGCAGTGCGGTGTGCGCGTGGGGAGCGGGACGCAGAGAGGTTGCTAGAGTCGAGGCCATGACCTACTCACTCTCCACGCCCGATACGGCGCCCATCAGCATCGAGGGCAGCCATGGCACTGCGATCGCTGAGTGTGCATGCATCGCAGTCGGCAGCTCGAGACCCGAAACGGCCACCCACGGCCGCACGCACTTCTCGACGAATGTGCTGCCGTACATGCCTGTGGGGAATTCCTCGTCGTCCGAGTCGATTGGCCCGCCCGAAATCGGCTTCTTGTGATAATCGAGCTTGACGCCAAGCCGTACACGGCGCTTGGCGCCCCCCCCTGGCACGCTGCCCAAGAGGTCCTCCACTGTGCCTGTCCAGCGAGCGATCGTGCCGTCGAAGCCCGTGTTCTCGTCGACGCCGCCGGAGATGAAGAGCTGATCGTGTATGACGGCGAGGCCGGCACCCACCCGCGCACTGGCACTGGCCTGGCCAAGGTACTTCCATCGACCGCACGCCCACGACGGGCGCAAAGCCCTCAGTGCTGTGTGGAGGGCGTTCTCTGTGATGGCATGCTCTCTGGGTGTGTCGTGCTCGTCCTCGGCCCCGACGGCGACGACTTCCATTGCAGCCTGCACCTCGAGCATCGCCTTGAGCACGTCCTCTCCGACCTCTGGTCTGCGGCCGCTCGGCCCTTGGTCCCACGCACACCGTCGATAGTCTCGCCTCCACGGCTCCTCCTGCTCGGGACTCTGTTCGACGAAGGTGAAGGCGGCGACGCCGCAGCCGTGTGACAGGCCATCCCCCGTGTTCGCCCCCCTTGCTCCGGAGCCTCTGCCCGCTGAAATGATCAGATGGCCGGCCCACTCGGTGCATGCCTGCGCGTTGAAGCCGAGGTTGAGGGCGTGACTCGCCTCGTAATTCGTGCCCAGCTGCCAGCCGACCTCCGGGTCGGCTGGGTTGAAGACGAGCGCGAGGCCGCCCACGAAGCAGACCAGCCGGCTAGCGACGCTCCCGACAGGTACGAAGGCGATCGGACGCTGCAGGACCTGGAGCTTTTGCATCGCGGCGAGGTGAGCCTTGTTGCGCCTCCGACGCAACACTTCGTCCACGAGCATCTCCTCGAGCTCGAGCTGACGGGAGAGTCGCACGAGAGTCTCCTCGTCGAACTCGGCGCTCGGGAGTGGGGACCACGTGTGTGTCGCGAGGTCGAGCACGGAGCACACGGTGCCGGCACCGCGCATGTCCGCGTACCCGCCGCCGACCACAAACACCTTCCCGTCGACGAGCGCGCCGCCGCAGCCATGCCTGGCGCACGGCATGTCCGGCAGCGGCGTCGCAGCGTGCGTCAGGGCGTCGTAGATGAAGGCGCTCTTGAAAAAGGTGCGCGCGCGCGAGGGGTGGTCGTCGCACCCGCCCGCGACGACGAACCGTCCCGAGCCGATGTCGACCACCGCGCAGTCGATGCGTACGATGCCGTCGCGCACACGTGACGCTCCGAAGACCGCCTGGCGGCCATCGCGCTGCTCGTGAATCGGACGCCAGTGCAGGCGTCCTGCCGTGGAGAGTGTCGCGCAACTCCACGTCGGCACGATGCAGCCCATCGCGAAACCAGTCGTCAGCGCCATCGTCTGGCGGGCTGGAAAGAAGGAGGCGATGTGAAGCGCCAATCCCTCTTCGCCGCGGAGGCGGTCGAGCAAATAGTTGCGAGCCACGCGCAGCTCGAGCTGCCGCTCCCAGACGGCCTGCGTCAGGATCGCAACCCGATCTTCCTCATGGTCCGCACGGAGCAGGTTGCTACGGCGTATTGAGAGCGTCTGCCGCCTGCCGTGCAGCAGCTCTACGCCTAGGCGCCCATCATCGTCGACCCTCCGAACGACGACGCCGGGAGCATAGTTGTAGTGAGGTGCCCGCTCGAGGCGCACGACCACGACGATCTGGCCCTCGTGCAGGCTCAGACCGTCGTGGTGGCGTGAGACTGCGCCAGCTTCGTCGCTTGCCATTCTTCAGGAACTTGCCGAAAGTTGCAATCCACACGCCGGACGCAAGCAAGGAGCCTAGCCAAGTTCTTGCCAAGTCTGGGAGGCATGTCAACGGAAGCTAGAACCAAGACAAGGCAAAGCAAGGGGGCCGATTAGGAGCCATTTGCCTGACGGTCTGACCCCGCGCGCGAGCAGCGGTTTCATCTTGGGACGTGGCACTTTGATTGAAGTCGCAGAATCGCAGTTACTCGTGCCGACGTCGGTCCGCGCTAACAACAAACCCTGCTAACATGGGCGCTGGCTCCTCCCTGGTTGCGACCCCGATGGGGTACCGCGCGAACACGCTGCTGCCGTCGCCCGAGGGCGCCATGTTCAAGCTCGCCGTCGTCCAGTTCAAGGTGCCGGGCGCCAAGAACGGTGGCTCCGACAAGGGCCCCGACGGCAACCGTATTGACTCGATCCCGATCGCGAACTCGATTATCAAGGCGGGCGGCGCGTGCGACCTCATTCTCTTCGATTCGGAGAAGAACAAGGATGACGTGAAGGAGTTCGAGGCCCTCACGGCCAAGTATGATGCGCTCGTCGTGCGCATCAACCCCGGCCAGCTCTCGCAGGGCACCGCCGAGGGCACCCAGGCCCGCTTCGACGACCTCATGAACGCGTACATCGCGAAGGGCAAGCTCATCTGGTCGTCGCCCAAGATCCAGACTCAGATGGGCGCCAAGGACGCGCTCGTCAACATCGGCAGCCTCAACTGCGGCCTCAAGGACACGTTCGCGTACTACACCGAGGAGGAGCTCGTCGTCGGCTTCAAGAAGACGTGCGCCTTCCAGCCGCGTGTCATCAAGCAGAACCGTGGCTCGGCGGGCGAGGGCATCTGGCTCTGCTGGCTCTGGGATAAGGCGTCCAACACCAAGGTCGAGATCTACCCCTCGTCTGAGTTCGGCGCCAAGTCCCTCGGCGACGACGACTACCTCAAGCTCATGGAGATGAACGACAACCACGTCGAGTACCACACCGTCAAGGAGTTCATGACCTTCTGCATCAAAGGCCCGGCCGGCGAAGGCGCGGGCGAGTGGAAGTCGACCTTCCCGGGCGAGTACCTCAAGGGCGGCAAGGCGGCGCACGGCCAGCTGGTCGACCAGCGCCTGCTCCCGCGCATCGACGAGGGCGAGGTGCGCATCCTGATGGCGGGCGACACGTGCCAGATGGCCATCCACAAGAAGCCTATGGGCGGCGGCATGTCGGCCGTCGGCGGCATGTCGGACTACACGTACTACAAGCCCAGCGACAAGAAGTACCAGAACCTCATCCAGAAGCTGTACGCCGATATCCCGACGCTTCTGCCGTCGCTCCACCTCGAGGGCGAGCCGCTGCCGCTCCTGTGGACGTGCGACTACATTCCCAAGAACCCCGACAACTGGCCCGATGGCCCGTACGCCCGCAACTGCCCCGACGAGAAGACCGAGTACACCGTCGGCGAGTTCAACTGCTCGTGCGTCGGCATCTCCAAGTTCCAGGCCGTGTGCGGTGGCGAGAAGACGCTCGCCGACGTGCCCGACGAGGACTACTTCGACGCGTGCCAGCTGACCGACCTCATGGGCGTCAAGGCCATCGAGATGCTCCAGCACGCCAAGAAGAAGTAAGCAGCAATCTGTCCATGTGAGCTGGGCGTCTCGCCGAGCCAGATTGTTCCCTCCGCGAGATTGTTCCCCTCGAGCACCCAAGGGGAGGGGGGATGCGCACAACGTTGCCTCGTGAGAGCGACCTTAACCCCCCGGGGGGGTGGAGGAAGGAGGGCGGATTCGTGCCGGTTGGCCGACCTGATGGGCATGATGAGACTGCCGCTCTTCATGCTCTTCATGTTCAGAGGAAGAAACGGGAACATGGGTTCCCGGTTGGGGGCGTGTGTGTGTGTGTGTCGCTCTATGTCTATCAGATAAGTGGGGGGAAGACGAGAGAGCCCTTTGGTCAGAGAAGAAGGTCGTGGTGTCGCGCGCGTCGTGCGTGGGGTGCGGGGTATCATCAACCCTAACTGCGCGAATACAGTATACCGCTAGCCCAAAACACGAGCCAAAACGCGGCGCGCGTTTTCGGTTTTGTCGTGGACAAGATTCTGCGTTCACGCAGACGGATTAACCGGATAGGTCATGCCACATGCATCATTACCTTAGGAACGATGAATCAAGAGTCGGGCCAGTGTCATTAGTTGTGCCCGGGGTGCGGAGATTAAATATTGAGGTAGATCACTTTAATTCGATCGCCCATGGTCCCACTACCGCACTAGCCACCACATGTTGAAACACCATAGCGCATAGGCGATTGGGGTAAGCGGGTGACTACCTGTGTGAGTACATGCAGTGAAACCCTCCTTTCCACTGAGGTCAAAATCTTGTGCCCCAAATGTTCACTTGAACGACCGCAACGGCGCCGGCGTCTAGGCGATGTTGACACACCTCCTGTCGGCTGTTCTAGCAGCCTTCACGACGACGGCGCCAAATTTTGGCGCTCCGGCGGTGCACTGGCCGAGGCACTTGCGCTGCTCACGCTCTCAGCAGCAGCAGCAGCAGCAGCAGCGGCGGCGGCGGCCGGCGGTGCGCATGCAGCACGAAGCAGAGGTTGATGAGGACAGCAGCGATGCGCCAGAGGTGGTTCTGCTCGAGCCAGGCACAGGTGCTGTACCCACCGCCCTGGCTCTGCTGGCGCAGCAGCAGGCGTCTGGCGCGCCGCTCGACGCGCTTCTCGCACATCACGTGCGCGCCAACCACATCTGGAACGACGAGCTTGCCGCGATCCAGGCGACCCTCGAGCGAGCCGTGCGCTCGCACGCGCGGCTCGAGTGGCGGCTGCGTGCGCTCGGCGTGGACCCGAGCGCGCGCAACCGGCTGCTCGCGAGCCTGCGGTTGTGTGCCGAGTGGCGCGTGCCGGCCATCGGCGACGCTCTCCGTCTCGACGCCGCCGAGATGGCCTGGCTGTGCGCCCTCACGCCGCCTCTAGAGTGCGCCGGCATGCCCCTCGCCACGCGGCTCGAGTGCCCCGCGTGGGCGTGGCCGCGCATGTGCGCCGCCTTTGGGGGGGACGAGCAGCAGGGCAAGGAGCAGGAGGGCGGGCCGCATCCGGCGGGGACGCTCGAGCGACAGATGCGTGCGCTCCAGCTGCCCGCGCCGCTCGACCTGCGCGTCAACACGCTCAAGGGCACGCGGAACGCCGCCCTCGAGGCGATCCGACGGGCGGGCTTTTCAGCCGAGCCCACGCCCTTCTCGCCCGTGGGCATCCGGCTGCAAGAGCGCGCGGTCGCGCTCGGCCGTGTGCCCGGGCTGCTCTCAGGCGACGTGGACGTGCAAGACGAGGGGTCCCAGCTGCTCGCGCTGCTTGTGGGCGCGCGCGCGGGCGAGCAGGTGCTCGATTACTGCGCGGGCGCGGGCGGCAAGTCGCTCGCCCTCGCGGCAGCCATGCAGAACAAGGGCGTCTTGGTTGCCGCCGACATCGACGAGACGCGCTTGGGACGCGCCGCGCCGCGCTTCGTCAAAGCGGGTGTCGACATCGCACAGCGGCACGTCATCGCGCCTGGCAAGGACGTCTGGCTCAAACGGCGGAAGCGCCACTTTGATCGCGTCCTCGTCGATGCTCCGTGCAGCGGCTTGGGAGCGTGGCGGCGCAATCCGGATGCGCGCTGGCAGCGGCGCACGCGCCCGCTCGAGGAGTTGCTGCCGCTCCAGGCCGACGTGCTCCAGCGCGCCGCACGGCTCGTGCGGCCGGGCGGCACCCTCGTGTACGCCACGTGCTCGCTGCTGCCCGACGAGAACGAGGAGCAGGTGGGCCGATTCCTCGCGAGCGAAGACGGCGCCGAGTTTGAACTCACGCCGCCTGCGAGCTTTTTCGCACCGCTCGACGGCGACTACTTGCGGCTGAGCCCCGCCGAGCATGGCTGCGACGGCTTCTTTGGCGCGGTGCTCACGCGGCGCGAGGGAGGCTGGAGCGGACGCGGCGGACGGAGGAGCAAATAGCGGACGACCAGTGACACGCGACCCGTGACACGCGCACTTTTCCGAGACGGCTCTGCTTCTGGTTCGGCTGCTGGATCTTAATTTGGGGGATGCGAAAGTGAGTGCGGTGATTACGTTAATGGTTAGCCACTGAAGCCGCGCCAAGTAGTGATTACGAGACAGCGAGTGGGCTGTTGAGGTCTAGTCTACTAAATTTTCCATGGTTTATTGTTTTATGTTTACAGGGGCCCAACCCGCGTCGCAGGTACACCAACACAATCATGTTAGATGTTTGGGAATTTCGTGAATGGTTAACCCAAGGGCGGGGGAGTGGTCTACTATTTTTCATGTTTATTAGGGGGCAACCCTACATCTGTTTGGGAATCGAATGGTTAACCCAAGGGGGGGGGGGTCTTTGAGCCCTGGCTGTCGAGCTGTCGAGCTGTCGAGGCTCTGTCGAGCGGTTGTCGAGGCCGTTGTCGAGGCCTTGCCTGTCGAGCCTTGTCGAGCCTGTCGAGTTCCTGTCGAGCCCCGTCGAGGCTGACTACATGTGGCGGCGCGTCGAGTTGCTGTCGAGGGCTGTCGAGGGCTGTCG